>SNQJ01S0019625.1:87915-100792 GCA_010110895.2 Picea sitchensis
GTGGGTAGAAACTTAGGATAAGTAGTTGTTTTTTAACATTTTTTAATTTTGATTTTTGTTTACGTGTGTGTTTCATTATGTTTTGTTTTTTGTTTTTATTTTTATGTTATATTTTGTTTTAATTTTTTGTTTTATGTTTTTATAATTTTGATTAACAAACTAACCTAACAACTAATTTGATTATTCATCATTAATTAATTAATTAATGATAAAATTATTATTAACAAGTATAACCTATTCTAACTACAATAAACTTATTACTAACATTTATTTGATTTTTCCTTAATCCTAAGTTTGTTTAGTCGTGGATGGCTGGTGGGATAATGGAGGATGATGTCAAGAGGCAGGGGCGGTCTGGTATTGTCGATATGGTGGTAAGATGAAAAGGTGGTAAGAAGTAAGTGGTCTGGAGCAGAGGATGTCTGATACAATGAATTGATGACATGTTGGGACAGGGCCCGCCGGGAAAAATGCCTCATTCCGGACTCCCCCCACCGTTAAAGGCAGAACGGTCGAGGGGGTCCGGGATCTCTTGTTGACCGTTGATCTGAACCAAGCTAGATTAACCATTATTCCAAACACATTCTTTAACCATCATGTCAGAACCCCCCCCCTCCCCCACTGTTAAAAGTAGAATGGTCGAGGGGGTCCGGAATCTCTTGTGGATCGTTGATTTACGCGCTGGCACGATAACCGTAGATCTGTGTGCACTTGTTAATTACCATTCCGGACCTGCCCCCCTCCCCCACTGTTAAAACCATAACAGTTGAGGGGGTCCGGAATCCACTGTCGACCGTTGATCTACTCACCGCTAGATTGACCTTCAATCTAAGCGCGCTCTTTATCCTCCAGGCGCGAATGTAGAAAAAACTTAGGTGTAGTATTTTTGTCGGTTTTGTGCGCTACTTCCCTTTATTTTGTCTCCATGGGGTTAGGAAACACCACACAACGTCAAAAATCATGAATTTTCTTTTATTTTCCTTCCCTTGAAAATGATTTGCAGAAATGAAATATTATTTGCAAGCCAAAATACATCCAGAGTGAAAATTTTCCAGTCACCAGATGATCCTATGAATTATAGGGTTATAACAGAGTGTATGACTTCACTACTTAGAGTTCTTCGACGGCTCCTCGGGAAAAGACAAGAGGATCTCGATGACTAGGAAGAGAACTTCAATGATTTTGAATCAAGACTTGACTGGAATTTCAGGATGACTGACTAATGAGGGAAAGAGACAAATTGCAGAAAGTTTGACTCAGGTTGGGTGAAACTTTCCTTGGACAAAAGCACGAAAGATGATTAGACTCAGGCAGTATGACATTGACATAAGTTCACGATATAGGAGTCAACACAAACTCTCGATGTGTTTGGAAGAGTAACCAAATAGAAGAGGACACAAATCTATGTAGTGAGAACAACTTTCTAAGGTCATACTAAATCCCAATGATTAACGAACAAATGGAAATGATGTGCTTTGTCCAAGGGTGACTCATTGTGCTTCCAAAAAAGAATATATATTTCCCGTCCCCTCTTTTTTTTTTTTTTTGGTCTTTTTCAATTTTTTAAAGAGCTTTGAAAAAGAATAAAAGAATCCTACGTTACAAAAGAGGAACGAGTGTCACAAACAAGCATTCTAGTTCTAGGTGCAAGGAACACACTAATTCTCAGAGCAAGGAGACATGTGCAGGAAAGGGACACTCCGGGAAAATTCCTCCATGGGTCAAGGTGTTAGGTCACAGAGGAAAAGTGCTACAAGGCTTGCGTATAAGGCATGCTTCAAAGGTTCAGTTGAGAGAAATATGGAGCTGACATTTGGTCAAAGATGCAGAGATGCAAACACGATTAACAAGACATGATGAAATCCCCTTCAATGTAATTTTTAATGAGCCCAGAGAAGGTAAGATCGATAGTTCTTTCACACTTAGAGAGTCTGAAAAAACATAAAAGAAGACTCCACTGGGGTTGATCCAGGAGGATCTTCACAATCAACATATTTTCATTCAAATTCAAATACTGCCATCATTGTCCAGTCAACAAAGATCTCGCAGTGAGATTTCTGATGCATTTCAAATGAAGTCAATTGGACTTCACATGCTAGAGATATGTCTTGTTGATATTTAGGGGAAAAATGGCATCTGTAAAAATTTTAATACATGAGATAGGATTCTCATAATTATGTATTTTTCATTATTTAAAAGGGATTATTTGGTGCAAAGACATGCTGGATTTCAATCCCTAGTCTCAAGGAGAGTCCCAAGGAGAGTTGAGATCTTCATGGATGGTTGAGAGATATTCTCAAACAAATACCTTGAGATATGCCAAGATCCTAATTTAGGGGATCTTGAGAGATATTATCTCCATGAAAATATCGATGTGGTTGAGATGGATATGTTATATAAACCCTTCTTGCGGGTCAAGAAGAGTAGGGGGGGAGAGGAAAGAGCTTGTGGAAAGCTTATTGAGAGCTTATTTATTCATAGGGTGTTTTTGTAAAGGAGAAACAAGTTGTAGGCTTGTTTATGTAGCCCTTTTGAAGCATAATCAATAGAACAGATTCATGGGATTCATGAATCCGGAGACGTAGCCAGGGGGTCTAGTGAACTCCGTTATCATATTGTTGTCAATGTTGTATGTGTGATTTTGATGCATTCTCACTTGGTTAAGTAGATTTTTTTATTTATAAACATACACAACAGTTTGAAAATTTTATGTGATTATTTCCTTAATGAAGCATGGTTAATTAATCAAATTTCCCTTATTCACATGCAAATTTTGTTAGTAAAAGATTTTATTTTGAAAATTTGGATGTAAGAAGGTTCTAACCAAATTTTCAGATCAAGTGGTATCAGAGCAAGTCTGACCAGTTTTGCAAATTGTAAATATCACCTCGGGAGAAGGAACGAAGCAAGTGTGGCTCAAAGAGTTGGAAGGAATTAACCAGTGCATTCAAGTAGAGAATGCAGAGCTCAGAAGGCTTCTACAAGCTGCAGAAGAGGAGAATCAGATATTGCAAGTCTAGTTACAAGTCAAGGAGGAGTTTTTGGCAAAGTTGCAAAATGATGAAGGATTGGTGAAGCCATCTTCCACACCCAATCTAGAATTGGTAACTGAGGTAAATAGTGCTAGTAATTCTTCAGTTTCATGTTCATCCCTTGATGATGATAATTCTTCTTTTGGATATTTTGATAAGCATACGTTAGGAATAGGTAAAAATCTCCTAACCAAGATGGGTTATAAAGGAGGAGGTCTTGTTATTAATGGACAAGGAATCACTCAACCATTAGAGGTGGTAGAGAGGCCTCGATTTGCAGGATTGGGGTATGTTGAAGGAGAATTCTCAAAGGTAGTAGAAGATGATAAATCTTCAAGCAAAGAGTTCAAGCCAATTCAGAAAAAAAGATGACACATCACTTTCTGGAAGTGATACATCTAGCAAGGGATCCCGGATAAATTCAAAATCTCCTCAAAGGTATTAAAAACATGATTATTCTAATGTATCTTTTCATTGTCATCATAAAAAAGACAATATGTGGAAAGTTTACCCTTGTACATTATGTGTCTTGCATCACCACTGTCTTGCAAAATGTTGGAAGAGGAAAGATCTTCACAATAAATTCTTGTCAAATAGAAAGGAGATGAGATATGAAGACCATCATTCTCGTCATAAGATGGAGAAAGACAAAAAGGATATGAAGTCAGGAAATTTATGCACTCATTGTAATATGAGTGGGCACTGGATCGAGAAATGTTGGAAACTTCAACTGCAATTTTTCCCCAAGAAGGATAAAAAAGTTGTGCAAAAACCCATGCAGAAGGAGGCTGTTAAAGAGGTGATGGATCATGTGATCAATGTTCCTGTTCGAGTCTCCAAAGAAAAGAGGTCGCAAAAATAAGGTACCCTTGAGTGGTTGGGTAAGAAATGGATATCAGTCTTGCATAGCCAAGATTAACATACGTTGTAACACCTCCAATAATTTTTCTTGTTTCCATTGACTGAAAAAAAGCATGGAGGAAAGCTAACTTTGTTTGTATGAGAAACATTGATAAATATCACTTATTCACAGTGAAATTATGAAGCATATCAATTGTTTTTTAGTTTACCACTTGTTGTAGTGGATTGTACACGGTGTTGCTACCACTGTGCGACTTATTGGGTTTCAGAATGGAGGTGGATCGCTCTTACAGGAAAGTACCACAGTGGGTGTTGTGGAATAAGAATAACTGTTACAGAGATTATGACAATTGCATTTGTTGGGACTCAGAAATGTCGTATTTCCATCCACCTTTCCCTTCATCATTCTTCACATTTCATCGCCCCATTAACCTTTCATGATACCATTTTCATAATGAAATATGGGTTTAACCTTATTATTTTCCAAATCATTTATTTTAGTATTAAAAGGGAATTTGTGATTAAATATTAGAAAATTGACATGTTTTCATATATATCATGTGTGAGTTTTGTCATGTGTAGGAATATGTGAAGGATTAATTCAAAAGACTTCTCGAATACTTGCTCCACCATTTCAAGATTTGAGGAGATAATTCAAGCCCATTCCAAGGAGAAGATCATGGAGATTTGGTTGTCATATCTTATCTAAGATATATGAGAGATATGTGTGAGGATTTGAAGGGATAATATTTTGTAATAATGGGAAGGTGGTTGAGAGAAAAGTGGATCTGTAATTATGAGATGCTTATATTCTTTTCAAAGCCCTCATGTATAAAAGAGAGTGCCCTCTCTTCATGAGGGGGGGAGAGAATTATTATTATGTAGATTAGGGGAGAATTATTATGATGTAAGATTGGTTCTTAGGAGAGAATTGTTATTATGTAGATTGGATTCATGAGAAGACTCCTTTTGTAAACCTACTTGTTGAAGATTAATGCGAGTTCGAATTCAATGATCTTGAATCTTTTAGAAGTTAGCATCTACTAATCTAAAAGCTTCCATGTTGGCATCGGCAAGGGTCACCGATCCAGCTTGGTACGCTCATTGTAAATTGTTAATGTAGATTTTCATTTCATGTATTTGTTATTTTGATTTCATGTTATTTTGTTTGATTTCACTATTTGTTGCAAAGTGTGTCAACGCAGGAACAATTGGATCTCCATATTTCACCATACATGAGATTTAATGGAGCATCCCACTACACTTAGATTTATTTTCCAGAATTGATTAGGTTACACCTTGCTAACACATGCACAATCAAGACCTCCATCTCTCACTCTACATGAACCTATAATGGAATGTTGTGAATGCCCAAAGTGTTAATCGTTATTAGTTTAGTTGCTCCAGGAGATAGAATCAAAGTTTATCTTTTCCTTTCATAAGCCATCAATGAATAGGTCCATCACCTAAGCAAGAGCTTTTGCTTGTTTATGATTTTTTCTTTCCAGCTTTTGAATTGTGTGAAGATTGTTATTTTTAAAAGTGTGTTGGTTTCTCAATGGTTTTCTTATCTAAGCTATACTAAACAAACATAGGAACCTATCTGTTATCAACACATATAGTGCATCAACTCTACTGATTACGAATCCGTTGATAATTTATGTTTGGTAATATATTATGCATATAATTGCACCAACAACATCGTCAGTTATCTCAATGACGAGTGCAATAAAGAAGCGAGAGCCATGAGACCTGTTTGGTCCCCTTTGTGGATTACTACCAATGACTAGAAGAATATGGTTTACAGTGGAGTATTGGGTAGAGAATTGATATTGATCATTGTCAGGATGTTTTCGTTGGTCTTTTGTGAGATCAACGTGATCATGTTGCTGGTCGTTTAATTTCGTTTTCAAATTACTTGAAGAGATCCTCTTCGTCTACTGTTCACCCTTGAAAAACTTCTACTCATTATAATATCTGGTCTGCGTTCATTACACTGTGTCAGTTAGCTAGGGCTCTCTGGACTTTTAGTATCTCAGTCGTTTTCTTCCTCCTGTCGAAGCAGTGGATTGCAATCTGAAAAAACTGTTGGCAATGGGAAATTCTAGAGATCATGAGTTCGAGACCTGTAGAGAGAAGCTGTATCGATTACCATGCTGTGTCAAGCAACAACACTGGAGAGGCTGACCTTGTAGTGGCTACAGGGCGTAGGAGGAGCGCTGGAGTTGTGACTCCTGGCCAATCTGATCGCATAGAGGAGACCATGCAAGGAAACCCACCATTGAAACAAGGGCCAAGTCTCTGTGTGTTCGAAGGGCCGTGGACCCAAGGTCGGTATGGGTTTCAATATCCTACAGGTGGGCCCCAGAGCATTGCCTACAGACAGGATGTGAGGACTGCATCAGAGCCATTCCCTGGCTCAACCGTATCACCCGACGCGAGATCGAATCCCAGTGGCTCTCGCAACACGTGGACCTGGAGCGTTGTTTCTTGGCTGGAGATAGCGCGGGGGTGGGAGGCGGAATATAGCTTACTAGGTAGCTCTATCTACTGCTAGTTCCGAAATCAACCGAGCCCAAGGGCCGGCGGTGAAGATCATCGGGTTGATCTTATTGCATCCCATATTTATGAAGGAGGAGAGAAGTAAGTAGGAAATCGAGAACCCACGGGATCTGGCCTTGGTGCCGATAGACATCATGGACCAAGTTTTGATACTGGCACCCCCGAAGTTTCCAACGTGGTGGAATATCTCGATGGTTGTTGGGATATAGAATGCGAAATCCACCAGCAATACAAGGCCTCCAATTTTGGCGTTGATCGTGTGTTGCCAACTGTAGGTTCATGGTGTTGTTCCATTGTTCATGTATTTCGGGATTTGATTCATGATTTTTTGCATGCAACCATGATTCGTGGGATTCTCCACTGACGGATATGCCACCAGCGATTTTGAGGCAAATCGCATGGGAATTGGTGCCGGGGTCGACATATTGTAAATGACACAGTGCATTGTCAAAAATGTAACAATGTTGTAGTAGATGCCATTCTTTTCTTGAAATCTAAGTGAAATTTTGAGTGCAATTTTAAAGCAGAGCAAGGGCGGTATGATGTTACATGGGATCAGCTGGTCGATGCTTTCTAAGCTCACCGACTCCCTTCAGTTCGACTGCCAAGCAATGTATTGTTTGGTTTCTCGCCAATCAGAAAGCTCACGGAAAATTTGTAAGGTATAATGTTTTAGCTTTGGATAGTGGTGCTGGCAGTGACCTCCTACCTCTGGGTGATAGATTTGAGCAACATTTATGTACGACCGTGGAGGGAAATATCGAAGCACCAACACAGAAACTATTTCATTTGCTCTCATTCTGCCACTGGCAAAGACCCCACACAGAGACAAAATGGAGTCTTGGCATCTGTCTGTGATTGAGATTATAGTAGGACTCAAAAAAGTTCCCAACACACATGGAGAATCGATATGGGATCCTATAAAAGCCTCATGGACCGCAAACGTGAAGATATACCCAAGTCATGGAGATCGTTATCGGTCTTGTCTACACCACCATTACTGGCCAGAAGAAGCGCGACTTGGGCACCATCGCTCCCATCACCATGGGTTTCATGGTGGGCACCAAAATATTGGTCGTCCGTCTCTTCTCTGGTTTTTCAATGAGCCCTTCTTGTTTTAGAATTCCGAGATGACTTAGAGAAAATTCAATGAAGGTCGGGCCAAGATAGTTTTTGCATTAAGGTAATTGTTTGTTTATTGGCCTTATTTTTTTGTTTTTAAATAAAATAACGATCATATATATCCAAAGTCATGGAACAGAAATAGAAAGTTGCACAGTCGGAATTGGTACTACCTCACAGGGATAACGATCATTGTTTTCTGCGTTGTTGTGAGATGTGTTATAGTCATCTCTATTGCTATCGCCGGATTTGCAAAGTTTAAAGTGCAGATTTCAAGGTAGATGGCAGTGCAAAGGGCCACTTTTCATCTTGAACCTATTGAAGGCCTTCATCAACATGGGGTTATGTCTATCACCAAAATAATTGTGGTGAGTTTGATAAAGTCCTTTGATCAGCTGAAAACATCCACTAAAATGGTGAAGAAATGTATGGTCACTATAAGTGCACATATTTTCTAGTGGGTCACTTGTTATATGTTATTACTTTGTAAAGGTTTATGTAGCCACTCTTGAGTGAGGAAGAGTGAGAGGCATTTTGATTATGCCCGAAGCCTTGTATTCTCAGTTGATTAAGAAGTTTAGCGTAAGCCATTTTGGAAATCTATGTAAAACTTGTTTATGAGTGTTTTATCAACTCATGGCAAGAATGTTTTTGATGTAAAATCATTATGAAGCACTGTAATGGATTTTTAGTCACTCTTGATTGAGGGGAGTGAGAGGCATTATTTTGTGCCTTAAGCCTTAAGTGGCTTCATTTTGTAATCATCATTGTAAATAGTTGATTGAGGCATTTTTCCTATGCCATTTAGAGATTCATTGTAAACTTGACCAAGAGTGTAGTTATAAACTCTTGGAAAGTAAGAAACTTATCAGGGTATCATCATTTACAAGTTGCAAATTTATGCATATGTAGGCTTCGACATTTCGTCTCCAAAGAAAAAGAGGTGAAGGAGATAGGGAATGTGCCTTTCAGAACATTTGCTTGGCAGCAATTGCAAGTGTTAGAGTTACATTCTGATTCTGAAGTACATGGAATGAAGACATTTGCATGCAGTTGATGATGGATTGTAGGTCAAATTTGATACTTTTGGAGGTCCAAAAGTTTTTCTCCATCGGGAGGTGTGATCCAGAAGGATCTTCACAGTCGACACAATTTTATTCGACTTCAAATACTGCCAACATTTTCTTGTCAACAAAGAACTCACAGTGAGCTTTCTGATGCGTTTCGAATGAAGTCAATTGGACTTCACATGCTAGAGATATGTCTTGTTGATATTTAGGGGCAAAATGAAATTTGTAAAATGTTTAATACATGAGATAGGATTCTCATAATTATATATTTTTCATTATTTAAAAGGGATTATTTGGTGCAAAGCCATGTTGGCTTTCAATCCCTAGAATCAAGGAGAGTCCTAAGGAGAGTTGAGATATTTATGGATGGTTGAGAGATATTCTCAAACCAATCCATTGAGATATGCCAAGATCCTAATTTAGGGGATCTTTAGAGATATTGTCTCCATGAAAATCTCGATGTGGTTGAAATGGAGATGTTATATAAGCCCTTCTTGGCGGTAAAGAAGAGGGGGGAGGAGAGGAAAGAGCTTGTGGAAATATTATTGAGAGCTTATTGATTCAAAGGATGTCTTTGTAAAGGAGAAACAGGTTGTAGGCTTGTTTATGTAGCCCTTTTGAAGCAGAATCAATAGAGCAGATTCATGGGATTCATGAATCCAGAGACATAGCCAAGGGTTCTTGTGAACTCCATTATCATATTGTTGTCAATGTTGTATGTTTGATTTTGATGCGTTCTCACTTGGTTAAGTAGAGTTTTTATTTATAAACATACACAACAGTTTGACAATTTTATGTGATTATTTCCTTAATGAAGCATGGTTAATTAATCAAATTTCCATTATTCACATGCAAATTTTGTCAGTAAAAGATCTTATTTTGAAAATTTGGATGTAAGAAGATTCTCACAAAATTTTCAGATAAGGGGTACCTTTTTCGGAAATAGTCTAGTCGGTTCGAAAAAGGGGTAAACTAGCACTGAGAACTCTTCCAACGAAACGAATCTCCTGAGGTGTACCATTTTCCTCCATAATCTACAGGCCGGAAAAAGGGGTAAAATCATGCAAGTAGATGTTCTCATGGACCAATTTAACGAGTGTGAAGCAACATGGTCACTTGACGATCTTTTCAATTTTAGGGAGTCTGAAAAGAGCTTAACTATGGACTCCATGGGGGTTCCTTTTTTCGCAAGTAATCTCCAAGGCCCAAAAAAGGTGATAAACCAAAACCAAGGAGAATGTTCATTTTTCATAAATTTAATCCCTTAGGCCCAAAAAAGGGTTAAACTTATACCTAAGAATATTCTTCTAGCGAACTGAAGTTCCTAGAGTATACCTTTATTCATACAATTGACCATCCAGACTAGAAAATGGGTAAACTACTGCCAGACAAATGTGCCTTCAAGTTTTAGTTTGGCGAGCATGAAGGGAAACAAGATCGCTCGATAATATTTTCATGTTTAAAGAGCCTGAAAAGAGCTTAAAGAAGACTCCATAAATTACTTTTCCCAGTTGATCTAGACAAGATTGAAACACACAAATGTAGTCTTGTCGGATGTTTCTTTCAAATTTTAAAGCGAGCTTCAAAGAAAAAAAAAACATGCTCATTTTCGGAGTCCTAAGGGTGAGGCCAAGAGTGATGGTGCATCAGACGAATGAGGCTCAAACTCGTAATCATGATAGGACTAACAAGTACTCCCAAGCCTAAAGTCATTCAAAGACAACATGGATGCCAAAATGCAACAAGGATATATCTAGGGCATCCATGTAAAGGTAGGCTCTACCACCTAATCACGACACTTCTAAAGAAATAATGAAATTTCTGTGTCGCAGTTCGGTGGGATCGATCCTATGGAAAAGTGGAAAAGGAAACAAGATGCAGAAAGTGGAGGTGGAATCCTAACTTATATGCAAAAAGTTGGAAAAAATGATTTTTTACCAAAGGACCTTTAAAAGTGATCCATCTCCCAAAAAGTTACCAAACCAAAAGACAAATTGCATTGTAACATTCAATAAGAATCTCAAGAACCAAATTAAATGATTTCTAAGCTAGAAAAAACGACAGAAGGGTTCAAAAAAGTGGCAAAAAGGGCCAAAAAAGTCTATAAATATAAGCTGACAACTCATTTTCACCATTGCAATTTGAAAATTAACCAAAAAGGTAAAAAACACCCCTTTCCTAAAGAAGTTGATTATGGGAGCTTTAGATGACGAAACAAACTTTTTCTCTGACCAAGTAAGTACAAACTCATCCCTCTTGCATTTCCATTCTTCCTTTATGCATTGTTTTTTGTTTTTTGGGGGAGCGCCCTCCTAAAAAAGGGTGGCCCTATGTGTACGCGGGTTGTCTAAGGACAAACCACGTATTTACGTAGGAAGAAAAAATTATGCCAGCATACATACATGACTATGTCCAAGACAACCCGCATACACCCTCAAAAGCATGGAAAAATAAAAAATGTAAGAGCTAACTCCCCTTTGAACTGTCAAGGGACATGATGTATGTCCATTGGAGGGAGAGGGAACATGAGGATATTGATGTCCTGGTCAATGAGGACCCTGCTGCCATTGTTGCATTGAAACAATGTGGGCTGTGGAAGTTCTTACAATGTCCATTTATGAAGGCACAACCTAGGTTACTGAATGCTAGGGTGGATTACTGGCACACAAATGCAGAGGCATTTATGATTGAGGGGAAGTCATTGAATTCAATGACCGAGGATATATACTTCTTGAATGGCCTCTCGAGGAGAGGGGAACCAATCAATCTGTGCACATCCCCCCCTGGGCCCTTCTACATTGCAGACTATATCGAGATGCATTGCGAGGCTGACACTAAGAAAGTAGGTTCTCAAGTGTCCATAAAAAATATCACCAACCTATCACCGAGGGTGATCCTATATCTCATTGGGCGGATCACTGGATCTGTGACCCTACACCAAGCCTCCCGAGCTCATATGTATTGTGCAATGCAGTTCCTAGATGCACGTATTTTTTACTAGACTACAACCATGCTCACTTGCATGAAGAGGCAGCTGACAGAGTGCCGAGAGCGTAGCAACAAAAAATTCAGGTTTGGGACAATTCTATGCTCATTCTTCTTCAAGAGGGTGCCTAATTTGAGTCCCAGAGAGACAGTACGGGGGCATGTGACCTCCTTCCTAGCAATATGTAGATGGGAAACATTGCTACCACGACAGGGGGGAGGAAGGACCATAGAGGCCTTTGACGAAATTTTTTTCGACTGGTGGGCATGACAGATTCCAACGATAGAGGACTACCCCTACGCAGGAATCGACTTCTCCAGAGATTCATATATGCCTGTACCTCCTAGAGAGGAGCAAGGAGAGCTAGGTACATGATTTTAAAGTTATTTAATTTTTAGTTATATATCATTTTTATATGCATCAAAGTATTGAAAACTATGTATCTGTTATGTACATATGCGAGACTAGTGTGTCTGATAGACTTCACGAGGACTAGGTGACGTCGTCAACCTGAGGCAATACCAACAACGACTGGCGGACCAACATCTGCAGGGGGACTTCCAGCCAGAGAGGCTGGGAGATTTTTGAGATGGGTGGAGCGGAACCTAACCATGCTCACTCGTGCAGTTCCCATGGCTGAGATCGAGGATGTCTCACCATCCATGCAGCCTCATTTAGTTGGGGTGCCACAGACTTGGGTCCAAATTTTTCGGTGTTTGGCCAACGCCATCGTTCACTACAGTAGGGATAATAGGCCCCGAGCTTAGATAGGATGGACTCATTATATGCCGAGGGCATTTTTTGTATATTTTTGAAGGCATAAGCCTCGTGATGTATACCGGATATTATTTATTGAGGCATTCGCACCCACCTATGCACTATGATACTTTCTGACATATATATATTTACATCTTTATTGTCTTATGGATCACATTTTTTGAAAATGTATGTACATGTGTATGTTGTTCTTCTTTTTATGTGTGTGAAACATGCCAATATAATAGTTGATTAGCTAGAGTATTTGTTATTTGATTTAATCTCCTAGGAACATGAATATACATAATGTAATCAAAGTAACGTTCTAAGAGACGTACCCTAAGGAAAATGCGGTGTAAAGTAGGGTCATAAATGTGGTAAAGTCCATTTAATTGGGACACAACCAGCTGGGCATCTAAGTAGACCCGAAGGTGAGAGACACTATGCGAAAAAGTGTCACAAAGCAACTCTATCATTGTGTTGTACTC
>SNQJ01S0019625.1:101742-120861 GCA_010110895.2 Picea sitchensis
AATCTTGCTACTATCTAGTTAAAAATGAAGAGAGCCATTGTTTCGCCATCATTGTTAAATGTTGGCATAGCCTTGACCCACTTTGTTAAGTAGTCTACCGCTACAATGATATAACGATGCCCCTTGGCTGAAGCTGGGTGGCATGTAGTAAAATCAATCCCCCACTTAGTGAAGGGACCAACAATGATGACGTGAAACATGGGAGTAGGATGTGCCCTCATCTTCAAAGAGAATATCTGACATGGGTGGCACTTCTTGACCGACACAACGCAGTTTTTGATTAACGTAGGCCAAAAATAACTGACTCGTAGAATATTTTGGGCTATTTCCAACCCAGAGAAATGACTACCACATGCTGCGGTGTGGTATTCATTAAGAACGAGTTCTTCTTCCTTGTGTATAAGGCACCGATGAATAATGCAATCTGCACCTCGACGACACAAAGTGTCATCGAGTATGATATAATTTCATGCATGATGGTGAATTCACCGATGCTCGTCGCGAGAGGTAGAAGCAGGGCACTTCAAAGTCTGGATATAGACTAATATATATCCATACCAAGGGTCCGAAGATGCGATCAGAAAAATATCTCCCTTAATAGGCGATTCTTCAGGCGTAACATCACTTGATTCGATCGAAAGTTCTGAAATAAGTTCCGCAAATACCAGTGACTTTTTGGATTTCACAGAAACAAAATCCAAGTCAAATTCCTAGAGGATAAAAATCCATATACTGGTATTTTCACCAATGACTCGTCGTGTCAACACATATTGAAACAGATTCACAACGACAATGATGGTGGTCTTATGAAGCATAATATAATGACAAAACCATTGGACAACATGCACTGCTGCAAACACAAGCTTCTCAACATGGGAATAGTTGAGTTTTGACCCAACCAAGCCTCGACTCAGGTAATAAATCACATGCCTCTTGAGAATATCATCCTGTTGAACCAATACCATACCGATGGTTGACTCTGCGGTGACCAAGTACAATAAGAAATCTTTATTATAATTGGGAGGCCGGAGCAGAGGGGCAGATGTAAGGGTGCATTTCAATGCTTCAAAAGAGTGCTGAGCGACTTCGTCCCAACAAAAAGGGACTCCCTTTTTCAATAAATGCATGAACCCTTTAGTGATATTGGCATAGTTTGTGACAAAACACTGAAGAAAGTTCGCTTTCCCCTGTAAGCTTTGAAGCCGAGGTATTGTGCACGGGGGAGACAACTGTATTATTGCCTCAACCTTAAGAGGATCGACCATGATCCCTATTGTCGAAACTATGAAACCTAAAAGATGACCCGACGTCATGCAAAAATTGCATCTGTTAGGATTCAATCGAATATGATAGTAGCGACATCATTCGAAGATTAGTCAAAGGTGCATGGGATGATCATCTCTCTTGCGAGATCATGATGCGAGATCATGATGCGAGATAAGCCTCGACTATATGTCTAAGGTCATGGAAAGCAAAAGACATGGCCCACTGAAAAGTAGCTCCAACATTCTTCAGGCCAAAAGGCATCTTATGATAATAAAATGTGCCCCATGGACAGATAAAAGATGTTTTATGTTGGTCTTCGGGTTTGATCTAAATCTGGTTATATCCCGAAAAACCATCCATGAATGAAAATACCTCACAGCCTGTGAATTCATCAACAATATGATCAATGAATGGGGCAAGAAAATTATCCTTTCAAAATGCCTTATTCAAGTCATGGAATTCCATGAACACGCGAATCGTACCATGTTTTTTGTTAACTGGAACGAGATTCGACACCCATTGCGTCAATTGTACAGGGTAGATAAAAGTGACTTTAAGCATTTTCTCTACTTCAGCCTTAATAGCTGTCGCTTTCTGAGGATTCACTGGACGAAGCTTCTGTCGGACTGGCTTGGCATCAGGATAAGTCATTATCTCATTTTCGGTGATTCTTGGATCAATGCCTGGCATTTCCTTGTAAGACTAGGAAAAAACATCACAAAATTTCTTAAATAAGTCTATATAGATTCAAATCTCATCGGGGGAGAAATCCTCTCCAATGAAAACATTCTCCATGATGCCAGGGGTTCTGGAGATATCTATAGGTATCGTTTCAGCTATGCGTGCCATATTACCCCCGTTGTAAAATGTGTGCGTAGCCAGAGGATTAACAAGACAAGACCTATCTCTAGTCATAGTCAACACAAATTCACTTGCCTCTATTCTTCTTAACTCCCGGAGGAAATAAGATCTGTGATGGAGATCATCCCAAGATCTGTCTGGACCAGTCAATGCCTCAAGAATCTCCTCATCCGAGGGAAATAATAGGTCTAAAGAATTGGTATTGGCAAGGGGACCTTGAGCCCAAATAGGCTCGAGAACTGGATCTAACTCTTGTGCGGGAGTTAGATTAGGGTTAGACAAATCTTGTTGGACAATGTTGTATGCAACTTCTGCTGTGAAGAAGGGCATGGCCATGCCATGGTTCCATGTCCCTTGCATCGATTTTTATGGGGAAGGAAGAGTCCACGGATCGTGAAATTAAGTCATTAGGAACAACGACACTTGAAATATTTTAACCCTAGGCTGGTCGGGGGCAACCGATATAATCTTGACATCACAAGAAGGAGGCAGGTAATCGAAAGTACCCATCAATGGTGGACAGAAACCAATCCCTACATTGACAATGTCGGGTTGAGGGTTATCAATCATCGGGACCGTGGATGTCCCTGATGAAGGGTCAAGACGAGAGAAGGAAAAATGGTCAATGGTCACAATTCAACCCTCGTGTAGAAACAACAAGACCCGAAAAACTATGGCAACCACTGCATGCATTGCATAGGTCCAATTCCTTCCTAACATAAGGTTGTAGTTGATAGGCACATCGACCACTTCAAATTCGACGCACACGGTCTTCCCTCCTAACTGCATGGGGAAAGAAGGAATGATTCCATGTGGTCTAAAAGAACGACCATCGAAAGTAGTAAGTAGATTAGGCGACAAAGACAAAATGGGTTGGCCAATGGCTTTCCAACACGCCAATGAAAATATTCCAAGTAAAATATTTTGTGGTGTAAGACACTACTCTCTGAAACACAACGTGGTAATGGAGATGAGGTTTCAATTCGGTTATATCGAGAATGATCATTCCCGGATTACAAGTCTTTGCAGATGCTGGGGCAGATAACAAAGCCTTTCTCTACGAAGGGCAACTCTAGAGGACCTCCAAAGAGGACATCGTGCAAGGGGTTTGTGATTTAGGAGCATCGCTATCACATCAAAAGTAAGCGGAGGTGGAAGCGAAGTCGACACCTCAGCGCATCAAAGAAGACAAAACCAACCTTAAACAACTTGGTAGCAGTGTGGAGATATTTTTGATTTTTTCGTTAATTTAATTTAGTTGTCTATGAAGTCGGGCCATCGTTTGAAAGGACAGAACAGTTGTAAATCCTTTACACAACTGTAATATATTACAGGTGTAGGATAATTTCCTGATTAGTCATTAGGTTACATGTAATCAAGCTAGGTATGTAACCGCCAAGGTAGAATGTGATAAGATTTAGATAGGAGGAAGAAGAGTGAGGAGGATCTGGGTCGTTAGACAAGTTTTTCATTGTGTTTTCTATGTCTGTAGGAGATAACGACTATAATGATGTTTTTTCTTTGAAATGAATAGAAAAGAGAAAATTGATTCAATTGTATAATGTTGATACTGTTTGACTGTTATTATGTATTTTGTGAATGTATGAGGTTCATGGAGAATGAATAATTGAATAAGTCTCTAAATTTCTCTTATGTAAGTTATGCAAGGAGTGCATACTGAGCGCAAGGAGTGCATGTGAGGGAGTCTTTTCGACTTGAAGTTCAGAAGAGATAGCAAGGGACTTTCATATGCAGAGTGTACATTTTCAGCGCAAGGAGTGTGTGTAGAGGCAAACTCATTGTAAGTTTGAAGGATCAGGAAGTTGAGCGTAGAGTATGCTAGGAGGGCATCATAAAGTATTTTAAAAAGATGCAGAGTGCAAGTGTGCACCCAGGCAAGGTTTAAAATTCATTTACTAGAAGCTCAAGAGGAGTAGTGGTTCTAAGATTCGAAAGGAAACACTTAGAAAATATATAAGTTTTGAAGAGTTGAAGCATTCAAAGGTGGAGCTCAGAAATTGAAAGTTCAAAGGAAGAAAAATTATGGAGTATTGAGCGGGAGAAATCCTTCAGAGTGAATTTTGTGAAATCAAAAATCGTGAAATGATCGTGGTTGTTCATTGAGGAAGAACATGTGGTGACAAATCAATGTTTCGCTAATTCGTAAATCAGGGAGTTGGAGGTAGGCTCTGTGAAAACTCATGAAAAGAGAAATCACAATTTAATAATAGACATTGAAATCATGGAAGGTTGTGAACCGTTGATTCGATGCAAGAGGATTCAAAGAATTCACAATTTAGGGTATCAGAGGAGGGGAAACGAGCAACCTTTCAATAGATGAAATGTGAAATCCTGATTTGTGAAGAATTGATCTGGACCGTTGAGTCACGAGAAGTATTATACCATTGATCTGAGGTGATAGATTTTGGTATTTTGTGAGTTCAAAAGATGTAGAGTCAGGTTGACTCATATTCCCGACATGTGAAATCATGACGTGCCTTTTTGGATAGGCGTGTGGTCACAGTGGGTGGTCACATGGAGGAAACTTTACGCTCGGTGTTAGTTCGTGCGAGTGAGGTTTCGCTAAAGGACCTATGAATATGTATTGTAAAGGTTCTAGCAGGGAATTGCAGAACTAGTCCAACTCGGGAAGTCGAGAGATCCTAGACCAGGAGGTCACGCAACCCTTGGAGAGAAGGGGGGCCTGCGCCAGTTTGTGTCAAATCCTCCACCACATAGTAGTTCTGGGAAACCCTTGCATTCAGATTATGAGAAGATTTCTTRAAWGCCCATTTCAGGATGCATGTCATTGTTTYTCCCATTGTCTTCTTGATCTGGAGAGGAACAGGTGGGTTTGTGGTTTCTTTACCCTTTTTGGTAGTTTCTRGCATTCCGTAATCATGTCCCCTGGTCACTATATAAGAGTCACCTTTCATCATGTAAACTTTCACAACCGATGTATTACCAGTAGACGCGGGGGGTCCMTGACTACCCCCATCCGTGCTYGAAAAAGMKGAGGCTTGAGTTATATTTTTCCCATGTGGAAATGGGTTCGTCARCACAACAGGTTGTTGCTACGCCAATAAATTTTGGGCCTTCGCAAGTCGAGGGAACAGGTGATTTAGATGGTCCTCCATGCAAAGTTTACACAGATACTTCAACTTTCYRTTCTCTGTGTTTCCCCCGYCAGCATTGTTATTACGTTTCTTATCCCCCTTACCCTTATTGTTTCATTTTTTTTTCTCTCCTTCAGGATTCTGGTTGGCCTTCAGGTTTGTCCACTGCACACTGTGTATGCCCAATKTTTKGGTAAGGGGAACGGTCGAATCGGGGGTCTGGATGGACGCTATCTGCTATAWCGACAACAGATCAGTGGGATTTCCTTGTGCTGAACCAACTATACCATGGGCATGTGGTCCATACTTTTGTCTGGCCTTGTCAAGGATGGACCGTGGTGCATCTGGAAAAATATCATAGAGTAATCCAGATTGAGAGTATATCTGTTCACGCTATTGCGATCTCATTATTGCCTCCTCCTCTAAAAACACTCCTGAAGTTGCAACGTCCTTGGATAAAATTGGCACCAAATACTTCAGGAACCACTCCAGCAAGAAATCCAGTGGGACCTGTACCTTAATCAAATTCTTCCGACACCGCCATTCTCAGATGTGATTTGAGATATTATCGGCCTTAGTTTGCTCAAAGTTGGCTAGTAATTCAGTGCCGACATCGTATCTCACGGTTAGTTGGAAATGGTTTAGGAAAACCATTTCCAAGTTGCTAAAGTGAGAATATCTTGAGAGGTCAAGCTCTATGTACCATTTTGTAGCAACCTCGATAAGAGTGTGTTGAAACAGGCGCAACTGTACAGAGTCATATCGTAGTGAGTTGGATGAACACCATAAGTTGAACGTTGTCACGTGATCACTTGGATCTTCACCAGGCTTGCCTTCAAATTTTGGAATATCGGAGGGAAACTTAGTCGGCATAGGAGGCCAACGTGGATCATGACAAATCGGGTTGTTAAGTAACCTTGACAAGTATGGCAGGTGTAACGTTGCCAGAAATGGTAGTTTGGGTTGGGTACTGTGTACAGGAAAAAGGGGGCCTAGAGTTTGATTGGCACTAGGTTACCAGGAAAAGTTGGGTTGCTGGCCAGGGTTCTGGTAAACACCATGGCCTTGACCAACGTATGGAAACTGCGTTTGCTAGGATATCATCGGCTGATTCTAATAATTGGATGAAGAGGGTTGGGTAGGGATTGATCTCTGCATTGTGTTCCAAATATTCTGGAAGGGTGTGCCCCCGGCCGATCCTACGGGCATAAGTACTGAGCCTTGCCCGGGGTTCCATTGATCCTAGAAGGGGTTTCCCCTGATCGACATCCCTTGCGAGGGAACTGATCCCTGCCAAGGATTCCAAAGTCCTTGTGAGGAGAAAACTCCTATACTAGCCCTCTGTGTAGGAATAGTACCTTGCAAAGGATTTTGTTGTCCAAAACCGGGGTTGCCCCCAATCGAGATGGCAGTCGAAGAAAAGGATTTATTACCAAACATGTCAAGAAAAGAGAACGACATGGATCCCACCGACGTAGTGTACGATGAATGTCCTAAACTACCTACTCCAAACAAGCTGTAGTTAGCACTCGACTTGATAGGTGGCTGGAAAGCATTACCGAGCGAGGGGGACATAGGAGGTATGTGACCCCCACCATAAGGGACTGCATTATAGGAGACTGAAGTGCCCCCAATAGAACCTTGCAAGGGAGCGTTGTAGCTCCCTTACCCTAGACCCATGGTGTGTAAGGTGGAGTAGGAAAGGACATAATTCAAATAGAATTGGGGCATCCCATATGAAAATGGAGGGCCCGTCGCACTTTGCGTAAATCAAGAAGTAGTCACCGCCTCTGACGGTATCATACCACTACCCAAGGTAGAGGGGGTCGAGGCCATTGTGTTTCGGACTGATGAAGGTGGGTTAGGAGGAAGAATACCCCCTGTGGTGGCAACCATTAAGGGAGTGTGAGGACTCCTAGATGAAGTAGAAACATTTGCTTCCATAACTGCTTGTAAGACTATTTGACACTCATAAGGTGTTACCCTTGGAGGGACAACTTGTACCAAGATTGGCACCGACAAGTTAGTGATCAGAGGGTTAGTCAGCCTGAGATCTTCCACTCCAAGGTCAGAAATAGTAGGTTCCTCCAGATTTGAGTGATCTCCTCTCGGAGTTGGCCCAGACACAGTTTCCTACAGCTTGGTCACTTCGAATGACCCTTGCTAGTCAAGTCTTCTCCCTAACAGTGGCAATGGTGGCTCCAATGTAATCGACGACATGCCCTGAAGCCTTCGCGACCGACAGAGCTCTTGATATTCGAATTTGTGAAAATATCAACGACACAATAAGGCTTTAACTAATGTTTAAAACCAAGCACACACTAGAAAAATTCCTATAAGATAAACCAATAAAACCACTATCTAGTTGGAAGAATAGTTATGCCAGCCAACACTAGAGAAACTTACCAGTCCAAGTGAAACTCAAACATAGAAGCACCCTCCAGGTATACTCTGCAAAGTATGACCTGACGTCATCCATAGGTACTACGGTATACCCCCGCAGTCACCTGTGTAAGTCCCTAGTATAAAGGCAACTAAGTTTCCATCTCTCGAAAAGTCACAAGGCGGGTATAGTCGATAGTCAGGTGGACAACAATGAGCAGGATAACAAGTCCAAAACCTACCGAGGGTATCAAAAGCAAGTGGTCCAGAAGAAAAATGAGGATATCGAACGGATTCAAGGTCCATGAAGCTTCATAGGAAAATGCGAACGATAATATCCCACGACAGATCCTCAATATGCATTCCCCACAACATTTAGTCCGGCTTTGGAGGGGTTATCTCCACTACCTTTCCTCACGTGACCTCGTGTTTATCCCCTATGTTAGAGGGGGGTCCTAGATAAATTTCACATCACTAGAATTTAACACTCCCTAGCTCTGACTCCAATGTTTCTTTAAAGCCTTGAAGAGTTTCCTCTCCAGCCTAATGCAAGGCTCTAACCCTAATGCAAGGCTCTAACAATATTTGACATAAAATTCTAGTTAATTTTAAATTTAGCTTTCATTTTAATGGCTTGTTTTAACTCAAAGGATATGGTAGTGAAACTAGTGATGTTTATGAGAGACGAAAAGAGGAGAAATAAACAAAACTCTAAAAGAAAAATTACTTCTAGTGAAAAATAAATATTTACAACTAGATGTTTGTAACCAACTTTTTCATAACTAACTCTTTTCAAGATCTTTAAAAAGAAGACCTAAAATGAAATTTCGCTTGACTATGAGCTACTTAAGTTATAAGAAATCAGTGAAGAACTTAAAAAATGAACTCTTTTTCCTTTCAATTAAAATAACTAACCCTAATTACTTTACCAAACTAAGAATGAAAAATCTTTTTCTTTTTTGGAAATTCTTTAAACAGGAAAAACTTGAAATAAATCTTTTTTTCTCTTTTCTTTAAAGCAAATGAAAGGGGGAAAAGAAATAAATTGCGGATCACAGGGAGTCACTACAAACACTGCAGATCGCAGGGAGTCACTACAAACACCAAACAAGCTGATCACCAAACTCAAAGACTTGCCTAAAACCCTTTTAGAAGTAAACATAATAAATATTAAAAAAGACAAGCAAATTGACATCTAACCCAAGCTAAGACTGTAAAAACAGAGACACTGAACTCTGTCAAGAAACCCTGAGAAGTAAAACTTCAATAAGAGAAGAGGTTGACTACCTCTTCTTAAAAACACTCTCTTGAACCAGGTACGCTACTTATTCTTAAGAAACCCGTGTATGTATGCGAGCTTTCTATAAAGCAGGGCATGTATGTACGCGTATTGACCCACAACAGGGTGCGTACACCTTTGTACTTCTTCAAAAAATAAAAAAAACAGATAGACTGATAGGGTAGGGAGAACTGGTATGGAACCTAAAGGTGACCAGAATCCCTTAAAAGACTCAATAGACTCAACAAAAACTTGAAAGGTACAAAAACCAATCAGACACCCAAAAAAGACACTAAAACCCTAGAGACTTCCCTAGTATGGTCACCAGTTTTGCTAGAGGGAAACCCCCCCCTTAAGACTACACTAGGGTTCAGAATGTAGGTAGATCACAACCGTCTAAAAGTCAATTACTTCTCTAACTACCCCAAACATACCCAATACTTATACAAGAAAAACAAAGATGAGAAGGATCAGGTAACTATACCTCTACTCTGCATCCGGTGATGATCCTCTCGCGCTTGAAAGCTTCGCTGACTACACACCTCCTCCAAAGGTTGGCCTGCATTCAAAGCCAGACAAACATAAATCTACAAGCATGAAATTCATATACAAATAAGGGTTATATGTTAGAATAACAAAACATAAACCATTACAATCATTCAATACACCATGATTTGGGATAGGAAAATAACTTTTTTTATTGATAATTCAATGATTATACCTTTTACAACCAAATCTGATTACTGCTCCACGAACCTGGTCCGAGCTCCTCTTCACCAAGATCTAGGTGCACCTTTTTCTTGATTCTCCTCTCAACCTTCGAATGTCTTCTTGGGAAGTGAATGGGTTTCTGATGGAGGAAGAAGGGCTAATTGGGAAATGCAGGGGCATTTCTCACAAAAGGGCTACAATTACTTGGGGCAAGGAGGGGATGTGAAATGGGCAGAGTTTCACTATTCTCATGTCTAGATGTAAAATTTGACCACAAAACCTCCTTTTATATGGGAAAAGGATGGTTATTCATTTGGGTGATGGGCTATAGGCCGTGGATTAGTTGGGAAACTACCCAATATCCCGTAATCTCAATGAATTCCTTGCAACTTTTTATTTTTTGCAAATTTTGCAAGTATACACAGGCTGTAGTGGTGCAACATGCATACGTACATGGGTTGTAGTGGTGGAACATGCGTATGTACATGGGAATTAGTGGTGCAGGGCACATACATCTTCAAAAAATGGGTTTTTTAGAAGAGCAACTCAGTGATGGCTTGGCAAAAAAATGCAAGTAAGAGGGCCAAAGACCAAGTATGCATGTGTAGAGAAATTTAGGGCTATAACAATTTACTTATGGGATTCATGCTAACCGTTGGATCAACCCTTATGAGAGGTAACTACTTCGGAAAGTTGAAACTATGGAGGATTGGATGAGAGAGAAATCGCCCAAAGGTTGAAGTACCAGAGGACTAGGTTCCAACCCCTACTCATGGGTTACAAACACATAAGCAATGAGGCGCTAACAACATCACTTAAATTAATAAGCCCGTGCTTTTTCGAAGATGGTCACATATAAATGGTTTGAAGGAAGTGCCTCTACAAAATTTGATTTCAACATTCACAGAGACAAAAGAAATTGATCCATACCTGTGATCGACTTATGAAAAATAGGTCAGATGGTTGTTGAAAACATATGAAGGTTAGAACTCATCGTTCCCTTTTCGATGAGTGGTAGTATGATAGGTTTAAGTTGAAGACCTGGAATGATGGTCAATGGTGGTTATGAATTGGTCCCAAAGTTGTTGTAAGTGGGAAATTTAGTTGTAACTTGTGGAACAGGTCGGCCCTAAAACTAAACTAGAGTTGAGCATGAAAGAGTATAAATAAAAATATGCTTGGTTCATTTGAAAAAGTGTGTGAGTGGGTGAATAAGGGGATCTTCACTTGAGATTGGTAATTTCTGGTATGGTGATAATTTCAGAGAGAAGATGAAGTGAAGAAAGTGTGAATTTTAGAGAAGAAGATGAAGTCTGGTGATGTTCATTTGTTGTAGACCTCTGGTCATGAGATGGAGAATATTCAATAAATGGATGACTGGTATTTAGGTTGGTTGTACTACTAGATCAATTCTAGTTGGATAGATTTCATTCTATCAACAAGCCAAGTCTTGCGGAAAACTGGGTCTTGCTTGAGAGTTGGTACTCTCCTTGGAGTTGGTGATCCTTACTTCAGTTGGTGCTAATAAAAAATAGTTGGTGATGGGAAAATACTCTTGATTGTAGTCACAGATATAAAATCTTATACAGACATATGTTATCTCTTGTGTTCATTGTGCTTATGCATTGATTGCTCTTAATTATCGATAGATGTCATTGGTGAATGGATACATACAATCTTACAATGATGATGTGGAAAATTATGTTTTAATTGCTAACTTGAAAAAAGAGAAGTTGTAAAAGTCCACAAACTAATTCACCCCCCCTCTTTGTGTGGATAGTGTGACCAACAATTGGTATCAGAGTGGGTGCCTTCAACATAGTTTAAACATTGGAAGGTAGATTCTGAATAAATGGGTGGACAAATGGATCTCTCCATAAATGAATCTCCCTTATTTGATGGGACAAATTATTCTTCATGGAGGGAAAATATGAAAAAATATTTGAAGTTAAGAGGATCCAAAGTTTGGGATTTAGTAGTAAGTAAGACCTGGAACTTAACTACCTCAAAGAATCTATCCAAGTTTGCAGCCCAAAGAAGAGTAAGGATGAACAATGAAGTGACATTGAAGATTCTTATCAATGGACTATTAGATACAATAGAAGAAAATTCTATTAGCATATATCCCATGGAAGAAGTAGAAGGAGAAATATCAAAGATTAAACATAAAGTTGATTGGGGTTTTGGTGAATACAACTATGACCATGATTATTCAAATTATAGCTATATTTAGGAGTACACTAAATAATTTATTGAAAAGAATCAAAAGCATATCTTAGAAATAAAGTAAATTCTCAAAGACAATGAAAAGGTCATATCTGAGCAATATATTCAGTTAGAAGAAAAATAAGAGGAGATCAAGAAATTGAAGAATGAAATCAGTCAAGTAAAAGAAAAGAAGAAGGAATATGATGAGCCTAGAAATCAAAATCATATCTCCGAAATAAAGGAAATGCTCAAAGACAATGAAAAGGTCATATCTAATGAAGATATTCAGTTAGAAGAAAAAGAAGAGGAGATTGAGATATTGAAGAATGAAATCAATTAAGAAAAAGAAAAGAAGAAGGATGATGACGAACCTAGCAGAAACCTTGCAGGTCTAAAAGAGCTAAGAGAAATCAATGTCAATTTGAAGACCCAACTTGAAGAAGCCAAAATAAGAGAGGAGGTAGTGAGGAACCATTTGAACGAAAGGGAAGAATCATATCATAAGATGGAAGAAAAATTTGTGAATATTAGAAAGAAAGTTGAAAATTCAAACACCCATGTCAAGTTCTTTAAAAGATGTATGATCTTGGATGAGATCTTGGATAGTCATATATCACCAAATGATAAATCTGGTCTTGGCTACAATAAGGAATAATTTGGTACTCCTATGAATCTTGATGCAGGTCCTTCATTTATAAAGGGTGAAGACAGGTCTGATGCAGGTCCTTCCTTTGTAAAGGGTAAAGACATGTTTGATGAAGGTCCTTCTTTTGTAAAGAGTGAAGACATGTATGATGCAGGTCCTTCCTTTGTAAAGGGTGAAGACATGTTTGATGCGGGAACTTCATTTGTAAAGGGTGAAAACAAGTCTCATGCAGGTCCTTCATGTTCAAAGAATGAAAGAAACAGTACAATATTCAGAAGATCAGATTAGGGAAGATATCAAGAAGCTAATCCTACGCCTCAAAGAAAGTTTAGAACAGAGACACCTTCAAGTATGAGTCAAAGGGGCAGGTATGAAAGTGTTTTTGATGGTCATTTCTTTTCTTGTAATAAATATGGTCATAAATCCTTGGATTGTAGGCATCATGGTAGAAAACATTTGGTAGGTTCAACAACATTGTAAGATGTTGGAAATGCAATCTTGTCGGACATATTGCTGCACATTGTTACACTATGAGATGCTATAGTTGTGGTGGATTTGGCCACAAATCGTAGGACTATTGGAACTCAAGGAGACAATCAATGAGAAATGATTCATATAATATGCCAAGAAGAGTAAATGAAACATGGAAGAAAAATGAAGTTGCAATAATAGAAGATTAGATAACAAAGGCCAAGAAACCAGAATGCTCACAAATGTGGATAGCAAAGTATGAACAAGTGAACATGAGTGGAGTTAATTGTTTCACAAATAATTGTCGTCATGCGGAAAGCAGAGTATAAAAGAATCTCAAATGAATTTAGAGCATTGTACAATAGAGATGACAGGGGGAGAGAGCTTTTCAGGAAGAGCTACCCTTTTATAAACAAAGGGGGAGATAATTCAGAGGCAGAGAGAGAACATTGACAAGGGAGTCATTCAATTATGGCAGCAAAGCATGATTGCAGGGGGAGTTACCCAAGTTCAGATTTTGGTCAGAAGCATACATAAATAAAAAGATTAATCATAGGGGGAGAAACCCTTTTCCATTGATGTCAAAGGGGGAGAGTAACTTCAGAGGAGAGAAGCATCATCAAAGGGGGAATTTGTGTATGAAGCTGGTGTGTTGTTCTCAATGAAAAAGGGGGAGATTGCTAGACATATTGTCATTGATGTCAATAGCCAATGTCATTATGATGTGATGATGAGTTGTTATGAAAAACATGCAGAAGGAATCCACCTAAATCTTAGGAGAGGAATCATATTATATTTCATGAGATCAGTGTAATGCAGAAACACTATCGAGATCGAATTACCAATATATTAATAATTTTGATTAGTTAGAATCCAAGTACAAAACTTAGGAATCTACCTAAAGCTCAGGAGAGGTAGCGTATTAGATTTCACCAGATCAGCGCAATGCAAAAAAAACTATCGGGATCGAATTCCCAACAGATCGATGATATCGATAAGTTAGAATCCAAGTACAATACCAAAAATCTCAGAAGGGAAAGCACATTGCAATAAAACCGTTTGATATTGAAATCCACATAGTAAAACTACAAAAGAATCGAGGAAGAATATTGTCCATTGATGTATATTTCGGGACAAACTAGGACCATCAGGTCTAGAAGTTACTGGAGGTTTAATCAGGAAATATCACTCCGGGAGAATTGGGAAGTGGGAAAAGTGAATAACCCAAAGTCCTGAAGGTTGAAATGAATCTAGACCATTGATCTAGAACTGATCAAATTCGTTGGATATAGGATTCACAAGATCTCGAAATAGCCGAAATCCCGACAATCGTTGAATCATGTTAATCTTTGTGCATCAAAGATGGATCATTAGATGAAGTCAAATTACTCGAGTTTTATTCAGGGAATCTCATTTCAGGAGAATTGGGAAGTGGGAGAGAATAACCCAAAGTCCAAAATGAATCTAGACCATTGATCTAGAACTGATCATAGTCGTTAGATCAAGGATTCACGAGATCTCGAATAGCCAAAATCCCGACAATCATTGGATCTTGTTAAGATTTTCCCATCAAAGATGGATCGTTAGATGAAGTTAAGTTACTTGAGGTTTAATCTAAGAATCTCGCTTTAGGAGAATTGGGAAGTGGGAGCGAATAACCCAAAGTCCTGAAGGCCGAAATAAATATGGACTGTTGATCTAAGAGCTGATCACAGTCGTTGGATCAAGGATTCACATGAACCTACAACCAGGAGGAGGACATGTTCCACGTCAGGAGATCCATGTCAGCAAGGACATGTGGTGCAATAAGATGGTGACAAGTGTCAAGGTCTAGTTGTCACTTTAGGTTACATAAGTCATGAATCTAGGTGACACATGGAAACCGCTTGACCAATGCCACATCAACAATGATGTCAACAAGTTACGTCACTCTGGGAGATTTTCCTTCGGGGGAAACCAACAACTATCCGAAGCACCAAAGGTTGAAGTCAATGCTAACCTTTGATCTAAGATCCTCTAGATTCTCACATGAGCATTAGATCAAAACATAGTGGAAAGATGATGTAAGCACTCCCATGTCGACCACTTCGACGCTGACCAACTCCGGAGGAAATTGAAGCAAAAATTACTTGGACCTCCGAAGCTCCGAATTCCTGAAGCCCCAAAGTCCCGAAGTCCCAAAGTAAATAGTGGCCATCCATATCAACCTTTGATTAAGTCATGGCCATTGGATTAGGAAGTAGAAGGATAAGTAAGGATTGAATCTATGCCATTGATTTGGTTCTGGCATTCATGGTAACTGTCGAATCAACCCTTGTGAGAGGTAACCACTTCGGGAAGTTGAAGCTCTGGAATATTGGATGAGAGAGAAATCGCCCGAAGGTCAAAGTACCGAAGGGCTAGGTTCCAACCCCTGGTCATGGGTTATGAGCGCATAAGCAATGAGGCACTGGGAACATCGCTTAAATTAATAAGCTCGTGGTTTTGCGAAGATGGTCACATATAAATGGTTTGAAGGAAGCGCCTCTACAAAATTTGATTTCTGCAACATTCACAGAGAAAAAAGAAATCGATCCATACCAGTGATCGATTTATGAAAAATAGGTCAGATGGTTGTTGAAAACATATGAAAGTTATAACTCATTGTTCCCTTTCCATTGAGAGGCAGTATGACAGGTTTAAATTGAATACCCATAATGATGGTCGATGGTGGTTTTTCATTGGTCCCAAAGTTGTTGTAAGTGGGAAATTTAGTTGTAACTTGTGGCACATGTCGACCCTAAAACTAAACTAGAGTTGATCATGAAAGAGTATAAATACAACCATTCTTGGTTGATTTGAAAAAGTGTGTGAGTGGGTGAATACAGGGATCTGCATTTGAGGTCGATAATTTCTGGTATGGTGCGAATTTCAGAAAGAATATGAAGTGAAGAAAGTGTGAATTTCATAGAAGATGAATTCTGGTGATGAGAATTTGTTGTAGACATCTGATCATGAGTTGGAGAAGATTCAATAAATGGATGACTGGTATTTGGGTTGGTTGTACTACTAGATCAATTTTAGTTGGATAGATTGAATTCTATCGGCAAGTTGGGTCTTGCTTGAGAGTTGGTGCTCCTTACTTCAGTTGGTGCTAATTAAAAACAATTGGTGCTAGGAAAACCCTCTTGATTGTAGTAACATATATAAAAGCTTATACATACATATGTTATCTCTTGTGTTCATTGTGATTATGAATTGATTTCTCTTAATTATTGATAGATTTCATTGGTGAATGGCTACATACAATCTTGGTCTTGGCTAGCTCCTCCTTTAATGAGTTATTTTTATCTTCCAAATGCATCCTACTATCCATATTTGTTTTCTTCATAATATGAAATTTATCTTGTAAATTGGCAAGTTTTTTCTCTAAGTTAAACACATCATTCCTTCCACCAAATTATTCTAATCTTCTTCTCTTAACTTTATCTATATTCTTCAACTTAAGGATCTAAGCTCTAGATTCTTCCAATTCAACCAATTTAGGATGCATTTTTATCTCATCTTCCCTTAAAGATTCTTCATTCTTTTCCTCTTGCAGTTTTATCAAGTCTTTGGTAGGGGTAGGGTCCTCTTACAAATTTAACAATGTGGTGGAAATAGGGGTGATCATCATCTTGGTAGTTGTTTGAGGCCCGTTTCTATCGCTTCTTGAAGTCTACCCTCCTATAGAATAACACTTCTACTTGATTTTCGAGGGGATTGTTATCATGTGCCCTCATTTTAATGGTTGTTGTTAGTACCTCTTTGTCCTCATCCTCCAATTTCACCGTCTTTTGTGATTTTCTTATTATGGATGTCTCATATTTACCATCCTTCTTATTTCTCCCTATTCCCTCTCAGGGATGGTCTCTTTGATTTCCTACTATGAGGCTCTGAAAACTCTACTCATGCTGATGAAATCATCCAAAGACACTTTGATTGGATACCTATTTAGGGAATCACAAAATATAAAGTTGATCAAGCCATGGTGGGCCAAGACGTCTTCCTTTCTCTTCTTTACTTTATTGATCATCTCCCTTAGGGACTATAGTAGAAAATAAGGAATTTTGAGGTTTTCCTTCGACCTCTAATGGAATAGATTCCTTAAACAATGGAGGAACATAGAATTATAGGTGTATAACATGTTGATCATTCCTTCACATTTAATGAATTTTAAGAGGTGGTAGGCCACCTCTTCCCATGGTTCAGGAAAACTCTCCCCTTTCACTCCATTCTTTCTCTCCTTAGGTTCCTCATAGCTTAGAAAAAACAGTTTCCTAGAATATGAACTTGGCTTCCTATACTGTTTTTCCCATGGCATTTCCATTGGGAGGCATGAGAATCTACTGATCACATGGTCATCAACCTAGATCTCTAAATCCTTTATGAAGGTGACTAATATTGATTTTTGATGTTCTAAAAGTTTAATTCAAACTCTATAGCTACCTAGTTATCATATACCTACATCCACTGAAATACTCTAACGAATTGGATTTCTGAAACATTTATTCCACCTCTAGGTTGTTGTATTCCTTTTATGTCTATGTAGGCTATATTCTATTGAAAAAACCCCCCATATTATTTTTTATATGTGGCTCAATAGTGTGGTTTATTTTTTAGGTTAAATCATAGTGGAAACAACTTGTTCTTTAATATCTCCAAATTCTAGAGTAAATATAAATAAATAGAGGGTAATGTCATGTGGTTCACTAATCAACTTGGGAGGAAAGTATTGGTGATAGTGGTGGTGCAAGCTTTATATATTCAATTAGTTACCACAAAAACTATGAGGATAGGTGGGAAAAAATAAAAAATGTAGGTTTTCCAATTTCTAGAAATAGGCAATTATGAGATTGACTTTTGTTGGAAAGGGTAGCAAGAAAACTCAAGTTTTCAAGCCCCTTTTGAGGTTGAATTATTGGAAAAATGGTAGCCATACTTGGTATTTTCAAATTTGAGAAAAAATGAAGTTCACAATATATAAATAGGAATTTGGTTTTTCCTCTTTGTGATAGTCCTATGAGAATCATAAATTTCTAAGGTCGATTTTGTTTTCGTGACAAATTCAGGTCTCTAGCTTTCCAAATAGAAATGGGGTTTCACTTTCTAAGATAGTATTTTGAGAAAAAAGTTTTTAGATGACAATAGATACTAAAAAATATGAGAAAACGAAATAATAAACTTTTGTTCACAAAGCTCCTGGTTTTTGACCTGCACAATAATTCTCTAGGAGTAGGTTTTTGAAATGGTGCAAGTTTATGAAGATGATGGCTCTAGGAAATTGTCAAAGCTCTGAGTGAGAACAATGGTGACCTCAAAACACTCCGAGGATGGAAGATTTTTGGGAATAGTAAACAAAATTGGATGGAAAATGGTAAGTTTTGTGAGCCAATATCCTAGGTTTCGTCCTCTTTGCACAAATTTCTAAGGGGTATTAATACCGAGTTAGAATTCCAATGATAATGGAAGAGGAAAATAAATTTGTGGTTATGTCTTCAGGGATAACGTTTTTAGATATTATCAAATATTTTTCACAGACTGATATACAAAGAAAGATTGATATACGCAGAGATATTCATATCAAGCCTCTTTAGGTTTGTAATTTTGATATCATAAGCCTCTTTAGGTTGGTATATACTAATATTTGAAAGGTGACATTCCTTTTGATTGAAGTTTTTGCAGGTTCAGAAAGATGTTGATATAGACAAATTTATGTATTTTGAGCTTTGTCAGGTGGAACTTTTTACATGTTGAGAGACATACTGATATCTTGAAATGTTGTAGCCTTGGTTGTTGTGTTTAAATTCTAGATCATTTTGTGGTTGTATGTGATTGCTTACTATAACATACTTTTCTTGATAACCATTTATAACATGGAAATTATTAACTAGTATGTTTTTTTGTGAAGCACATATGTCTTTGTTCTTGCAGGATGGAAATTGTTGTTTCTTATGTAAATTTTGTTGAAGATGATGACCTAAATGATGATATAGGTGCTATATGATGATGCTATGGATGATAATGATGGTTGTTCTTTTGAAGGTGGAGCTAATAAAAATGATGATATTGGTGTTGGTATGGATGACGATGATAATGATGGGTAATGATGGTGATAAAAATGATGGTGTTAACTCTAAAAAACGCACCAGCATTTTTGA
>SNQJ01S0019625.1:122467-149715 GCA_010110895.2 Picea sitchensis
ATTCAAGGAAGGATAAATTCTTTTGATGATGCTTTCTAAGGTATGCTATTTACAGGTCATCTCACCATTTTTGCAATAAGTTGCTTTCTATAATGATTCAAACCATGAAATTGGGAGGCCATTTAGGAAACATATCCAAGTAGCTGTGATACAAATTTCAACTTGTGAGTCGTTGTATGTTTGGATTTACACACTGTGGAAAATAGGGTTTGTGGCTAGTCCTCAAACTAGTCTAAAACATGTGTTTTGGTTAAAAATGCATAACTTATTCATAACATATCCAAATTCAGTATGAACAAATTTATTTGTTAGAATATAGGATTTAGTATTCTGTGTACAATATTTAGATCCATACAAGAAATATTCCGTGCAAGGAACGCTCTACAAGTTCGCTCTCTAGAATAAGGCAGGATTCAACAAGGTATGCCATTTTTTCTATAACTCCTTTTTTGAGAGGTTCGAAGTAGTGAAATATGGAGGAATTGAACAAAATACACTGAAGACCATTGTTTACCATTTTCATATCTTCATTCACTACAGGTACATAGTTATGATTATTGCAAGTTAGGGTTTTTGACTAATACAAAATTAGTTATGTGAGACTAAAGTAAAGTTTGATGAAAATGGTAGTCTCTTTTTGTTAAAGTTAAGGAAGGTTTGCAGGTATGTGATCATATACACCAGGTCTATTACCGAGTTACAAATCAGAATTGGATTATGAAATTGATGAGGGCTTTTGGTTGAGGTACATGTTAGGTACATGGTAGAGAAAAGTAGTTGATGAGTTGGCACATACATGAGGTGCATAGTTGATGATGTTGGTACATCTTGATGAGTCATAGTTTATCTGTATTTAATGCATTATTGGTACATATTTGGTGCATGTTTGATGCACTCATTGATGGTACAGGTTGGTGCATGGTTGATGCACTTGTTTATGGTATAGGTTGATTACAGGTTGTTTGGATAGGTTATTTGTATGGGTTTGGTGCATGGTTGATGCATTTGTTTATGGTACATGTTGAGGTACAAGTTGATGTATGATACATGTTGTAAAAGGTTATTGGTACAGGTTGTTACAGGTTGATTCTAAGTTGATTGGTATAGGTTTACAACAATATATCTCATAGTGACAGCGTGACAATGGTTCCATCATTCTACTTCTACCAGGGAGGTTAGACGGGGCAAGAAAATGTGCTTGTAGCCACCTTCCATTTGTAGCCGAAGAACATAGGGGGTTGTAGCCTCCTTCTGGTTGTAGCCAGAGAATTGGGGAGTTGGAGCTTCCTTCGGGTTGTATCCTGAGAACATAGGGGGTTGTAGCCTCCTTCTGATTATAACCAGAGAATTGGGGAGATGGAGCTTCCCTCAGGTTGTATCGTGAGAAAATAAGGGGTTGGATCCTCCTTCCAGTTGCAGCTGGAAAACAAAGGAAGTTGGTGCTTCCAATGAATGTAATTATTAAATACATATAAAAAAAAACATTATGTGGTTTTCTCCTGCTTTGGGTTTCCACATAAAAACACTCATGTACTGTGTATGTGTATGATTCCTCATCTGTTCATTGCTTATTTACTTTGAAACTATTTTATGATAATGATACATTGATATAACACTTACAGTTGTGGTTAAAAATGATTGAATTACTATATTACTGATTCACCCCCCTCTCAGTAATCCAACAATTGGTATTAGCGTAGGTTCCTTCAGGAAACAATTTAACCATTGGAAGGAGATCGTGGACTATTATGAGAATGGAGTACGAATGCTTAATGTTCATAATGTTTTAAATTATGAGATGTGGAGTAGAAGGACGAAAGTATTTTTACAGGCATAGGGACATTATATTTGGCTATCAGTTGTTACGGGATATGATAGTTCAAAAAGGGAAAAGACCGCAACCAAGAAGGAATTGAAGAAGACTAACGAAGCAACAATGGATTTCATCTAGGAAGGATTACCTAATCCGGTAGAATAAAAGGTTGGTAAATGTTCATCAACTAAAGAACTTTGGGATAAGTTACATGCCATATATTCTTCACTCATCCCATATTCAAAAAATTCCAAAGAAGATGTAGATATAGATCAGGAAGAATTATGTTCACCATGTCAAACAGATTCAGAAGATCAAGAGTACATAATCACCAGAGGTATGTTGTTTTGATTTAATTGTGAAAAACATAGATATCTTGAAATATAATGCCATGAAAGAAATGAGACAGAAAAACTAATTGAAAAGGAAGACAATTATGAAGAAGAATTGACTAGTTCTTTAGATGAACTAAGAGAAGAAAATAAGTCACTCAAGAAAGAACCGATGAAACAAAAGGAAAGTGTTCACATTTTTGAAGAATACCAATAGGTCATCGAGAACTTAAGAACTCAGCTAGAAGAAGCCAGAAAGATTGAAAAATTTCTTGAATATCAAAAGCAGTATTTGGAAGCCAACATAGAAGCATAGAAGGAAGAAGTAGAAATGATAGAGAAGATACTAAAAGATCATCTTAAGGAAAGAATTAATTATTTAAACCAACTTGAGGCAAAGTTTGGTTAAGAAGGGAAATGACTTGAAGAATAAATAATCACATTAAAAATTCAGCTTGGAGAAGCAAAAAGAACATAAGAAGTCATGAAATCTCAGATAATGAAGAAAGAAGAAGAGGTTGAGAATCTTGAAGAAGAAGTTGTCACATTGAGAATTAAAATTGTCAAGCTCAAAAAGAATGTTGAAGAGACAAAAACATCCACATCAGTTATAGAGAATGAAGAGAAGCACTCTAGGTTGCTAGAAAAGAAGAATGAAGAAAATATAGAGAGTTATGAAGAAGTACTCAAAGGAAAGAATCATGGTCATACAAAATCTAAGTAAACTATTGAAGATATATCTTCAATAAGACCATCCATGTTCAAGCCACAAGGAAGCTTCAATCATGATCATGATCACTCAAGGAAGAAATTCAGAAGGAATACTCCACAAAAAAGATCATTCACTCCCAGGTATGCAAATTTATTTTATGGTCATTGTTTTTATTGTAGTAATTTTGGACATAAAGTTGCAGATTGCAGGGATTATAAAAGAAATGTTCAATTAAGAAGTGCCTATGTGGCCCCACGTAACATTAAATGTTACAAATTTCATAACTATGGACACATAGCTAGTGATTGTAGAAGCATGATCGATACATGAAGAGAACATTGATATGAGATATAAGAAAGTATGGATAAGAAAATACGAAGAGAATGTGAACAAAGACCAGGTACCAAAGATCATAAGATTGGCAATAAAACAATATGAAGAAAATTCTATAGAGAAAAAGAAATATGTCAGATACATAAAGGTTTGGAAAATAACTGAAAGAAAAGAAGGACATGTAAATAAGGAACATGTTCAAGAGATTGTAATTTTAGGAATTGTAGTGAAAGATGTTGGGATGTTTTGTAGGAAAGAGTGTTCTTGTCATTGATGGTAAGAACAAAAGGTGGAGTAGAAGGAAGTGTAATCTCAGGAGGAGGAGTTAACAACAAGCGGAGGTCACAGCTCAGAAAGGAAAGTGTAGTAGAGAAGCGACTGGAGATTAAAGCTCAGAAGAGATGGCGCGATAAAACTCAGATCAAATCAAGACCATCAGATATGCAAGCCAGATCAACGACAGGTTAGAATTGCGGGGAGCGAAAGATGAACTAAACTAATCACCAGTTACAATCCCGCAATATGTCTAGATCGTCAGATCTCATAGCTTCAAAGATATACAACTATGGTTGATCAAACAAATAATGAGTTTAATTCATATTAAATCATGTCCATTAGATGCGCAATTGCCAAATCTACGACATGGATGAATTTTGAAGATTGAAAGGAGGATTAAACATCACACTTGTTCCCATCCCTCAATTAGTTAGGACCATTCGATCTGATAGCTTCGAAGATCAACTATTGTGATTAACTCACCAATAACGCACATCTTCCCATTGTGGAGTTGGGTGACGAGTTATAACACTTGCAGATTGTGGTTGCGCAATCATTCTCGATTGTGGATAATTTTTAAGAAAATTCACAATCGTTGGATCACTTTTGAGTGGAAGGACTCTTTAAGCGAGAAAAACATTTGAGAATTCGATTATGCGAATTCGCATCAGCCATTATATCACTTTCAAGGGGAAGGACAGGATAAGCTAGTAGAGACGCAACGCTGACAAATCAAGCCGTCGATCTAAGATCTGAATCGACGAACAAAATTTAGTTAGGGTTTAAATTCAGGAAGAGGTTACGCTATAGAATGTTTGAGATATGAAATACACGAAGCCTAGAAATCTGAAATGAATAAGGACTGTTGGATTTGGAGGAAAAACGAGGACCGTTGGTTCAGGGATGTTGGTCAACAGACCACGTCAACAAAGGGGCATAGTGGCAGACCATGTCAGTAGACCACATCGGCAAATACACTTGGAATAATCAGGTGATGACAAGCATCAAGAGAAAATTGGCTCGTGCCATGTCAAGAAGTGATGTAAGCAAGTTACGTCACTTCAGGAGAATTTCTTTGGGAGTTTCACCACCAAGAAATGTCAAAAGTCCCAAAGTCCTGAAGGACAAAGGTCCGAAGGCACTCTCAACTGTCTATCTAAGATAATATCCTAACCGTCAGATCAAGGACACATGGCACATTCAGAGAATGACAAGTGTCAAGTTGAAATCATCATTTCAGGTACGTGAAAATCACGAATCAGAGTGAAACATGGCAGTTGCTTGGCTCGTGACATGTCATCAAGTGACGCAAGAGTTACATCACTCCATTAGTTTTCATTCGGGATTTTTATCACCAACACTCACCCAAAGACCCAAATTCCCGAATGCCGAAGACTCGAAGTGGACATGAGATGTCCTATCTGAATATCACTTCGGGAGAAGTATCATCCATCGATATACTACAGTGGAAGGATAGTGTAAGTGAAAATGTTAATCGACAGCAAGAGGTCTCCACCGTCTTATGATTGACTCAGCAAATGACCACTCTGAAGGAAAGAACAAGTTGAGATTTGAAATCTCCGAAGTCCAGAGACCTGAGGAGATCTTGACCGTTAATCCAAGACGGACACACGTCGGAGGCTTGTTAGCTTCAGAAGATTGACATACCAAGGAAACAAAGGTTTGAGACTCAAAATAATTAAAGTTTGAAGACCCGAAGGAGATCTTGACCATCGATCTGATGTCGGGTGTACTATCAACCGTTGATCAAAATATAGTGGAAGGACAACGTAAGAATAATAGACAAAGTCATGGAGTAAAAGGTGGCCATACATCACATTGCTTGATTAAGTCATGGCCATTGGATTAAGCAATGAAGGATGACTATAAGGATTAACTCTAAACCATTGATCTGGTTCTGAGATGTAATGTGAATCGTTTGATCTGTTTGAATATTCTGATTCAGAAGTTTTGAAAGGTTCGAATCCCAAAAGTTCTGAAGGGCAAAGTGCCGAAGTTACGATAGTCTACAATTTTCAGGAGAATGGATGGTGGTCGTTGAATTGATAAGTACTCAAGATATTATTAATCCCAGGCGTATGGTCTTTGCTAGTGATCACATGAAGGAAGGGGATTAGAAGCCAAATAAGCCATAATTGATTGGCTGTAACTGACAGAGAAGATTAAGAGTTTCGACTACCAAAGAAGATAGAGAATCTCAGCATAACACCCATTGATGATGAACACATGGAGTGAACGACCAGAGAGGACAAAGAGTTTCCATGATGATTAGGCAGAGGACTTGACATCAGAGAGAGATGTAGAATAGAGAAGTGAAGTGATTGTGCTGGTTAGTTATGTAGTTGTGAGGAAGAGACACAGTGAACAACCTGTAGGGTATAAAAGTGATGTAGTGAAGAGAATGCAAAGGCATAGCACATAGAAGAGAGATGGCACACATAACATAAATGCAGAAGAACAGAAAGTGCAGGTTATGTGAGCAGAGAGACACTGATGCAGACAGAGCAGAGCAATGTAGCAGAATATTGATGAGACTTGTAAGCCATAGATAAATGTTGTATCAATATGATAAATTTGACAAAAGAAAATATTTATATTTCAGGGTGGTAGGGAGGTTCTAGGGAGGAATGGTGTCCTCAGACTTTCAAGTGGGTTCTTGAACACAGGGAGTTATAGCTTCCATCTGGTTGGAGCCATAAAAGCCATGGTGGCAGGGTGGTGCAAGGGAGAACTATTGTTCTCTGTTATACAGGTTGGTGCCTGTGTGACTGGAAGTTGGTGCTTCCATCCAGTTGGTGCTAGAACACTCAGGGAGTTGGTGCTTCCTTCTAGCGAGTTCTAGAGAAACCAGAGAGTTGGTGCTCTCAATACATTTCTACTTGTAAAACATAGGTTGTAGCCTCAAGAAGAGTTGGAGCTCATAATAATGATAATGTACAGAAAATAAAGATTACTTATCATATCAAGAAGAAGAGGTTTTTCCCTTTATGGGTTTCCTTAGGAAATACCCATCTCTGTATATTTCATGTGTGTGATTGATGTTGAATATTCTATTGCTTACTTCCCTGCTTTATTTTGATTGTCATTGAGTGTTCTGTAAAGAGTTTAAAATGGGCATAATTGTTTAAGCACAGTGACAACTGATTCACCCCCCCTCTTAGTTTTCCAACAATTGGTATCACAACTTTCTCCTTTTATCTAAGGGTAGATCCTAGAGCTTAAACATGACTATCCATGAAGGAACTTCAACCAATAATCCCCCCCTGTTCAATGGAACAAACTTCGCCTTCTGGAAAGTTAGGATGAGAACCTACATAATGGCCCTAGGTGTATATGTCTGGGATGTGGTAGAAACTAGTTATGTAAAACGAGTTGTACTAGCTACTAAGGATGACAATCTAGAATTCAACTTCAACGCTAAGTCTATGAATGCTATTTTGAGTGGACTTGCAGAAACATAATTTGTAAAAGTTATGCACTTAGAATCTGCCAAAGAAATGTGGGGCACACTTATAGGTAGTTATGAAGGTAATGAGAAGGTAAAGGATGGAAAGCTTCAAACCTACAGATTAAAATTTGAACAGCTAAAGATGAAAGAGGATGAAACTGTTGGGAAGTACTTTCTGAGAGTTGAAGAAAGAGTATATGTAATGATAGAACTTGGTGAAAAAATTGAGGATATCTCTTTAGTTCAGAAAATTTTGAGATCTCTTCCAGATAGGTTCAACCCAAAGGTCTCTACTATAGAAGAACTTAATGATCTAAAAGATATGTCTATTGACCAAATCCTAGGAACTCTGACTGCCTATGAAATGAGGATAGGTAAAGATAAACCCACCTATAGAGAAGCATCATTTATAGAAGATAAGAATGAGGATTCTGAGCCTAATGAAATTGAAGCAAAATTTGTGAGAAGAATAAAGAAAGGATCAGGAAAGTACCAAGGAAAATTTCCCTTCAAATGTTTTAACTGTGGAAAGATAGGTCACTTTGCATCTAAGTGTCCACACAAGAAACATGATCAGAATTCTGAAGGTGAAAAGAAGTACAAACCCAAGAGATTTGGTAAAAAGAAAAGTCTATGTGTAAACAATGATGACTCTTCAGAAGACATAGATAGTGACTCTTCCCGTGAAGATAAGATTAATGAATTTATTCTTATGGCCATAGAGGATTATGATAATAAAGGCACAAGAAGTGATTTTGACGATGAAGAAGCTGTTGTTGACTTGGAAGGAGAACTGATCGGTGCTCTAGAAGAAATTGATAGACTCAGATCTAAGAAGAAGAAAAAAAAAACAATTGTTGATACAGTTTGAGAAAGACAATAAAGGACCCGATTAAGACTTTGCCCTGCTAAAAGTGGAATTAGAAGAGGTAAAGAAAATAGAGGACATTCTGAAGCAACAACTATAAAAAAAGAAGGCAAGATGTGAAGCCTTGGAAGAAGAGGTAGTAGAAACCAGAAAAGAGATGGAGAAGTTTAAAACATTGTATCTCCAAAATATTCTAAGCATTAAAGCCACAACAGAACTTAACGAAATTCTGAGTAAACAAAGATCTCCTTTGTTGAATATTTGTTTAGGTTATGTAAATGGTTCAAGCAAAAAACAACCAGAAAGTAAAGAGCCAGTAAAGATGATCAAGTTCCAAGTCAGCAGAAAATCAGACCATGAGAGTACTCTGTCACCAAAATCTAATAAAGACAAGATGATCCCTGATAAAAAACAAAGAGATCAGAAGATGGAGCAACAAATTCCAAGAAGAAGGCCTTCCTTCAGGTACCAAAATTGCTTCCATGGCTACTATTTTTACTGTTCTGATTTTGGTCATAAGATTGTAAATTTTCAAATTAAGTTTAGAGACATGCAACCGAGGAGGTCAATAAATAAAGAATATTTACAACATAGAACTAAGCAACCAATGAATACACAACATAGCACCAATCACTTTGACCTACTGAACAATGAGCTCGAATGTTATAACTGTAATAACTTCGGACACAAAGCTGCAAACTGCCAAATGAACAAGTACAAGGCAGATCCAAGGATAAATCCTTTAGCTAGAAATGCCAACACATGGAAAAAGAAATATAGTGAAAATTGTGGTCTAGTACTTGCAGCTCAGAAACAAAAAAGACCCCTGGTATATAGACAACGGATGTTCCAAGCACATGACTGGAGACAAGGATAAGTTTTTGTCTATAAGTAAAAGAAAAATAGGAAATGTAACCTTTGGAAATGATGAACCATGTAAAATCAAGGGTAAAGGGATGATGAGTTTGAGTAATGGTAAAGGAAAAGCCCAGGATGTTCTGCTTGTAGATGGGATGAAACATAATTTGCTCAACGTAAGTCAAATGTCTGATAGAGTATGTGAAGTGGTGTTCACTTCCAAGGATTGTAAGATAAAATCTGTAAATTCAGGTCAAGTGGTGGCTAAAGGCATAAGGAAAAAAAATAATGTATATGTGCTGAAAGAAGATAAAGAAGAGTTTCATCTAAGAAAACATGATGAAAGTTGGTTATGGCACAGGAGACTTGGACATCTAAACTTTGACCACTTAATCAAGCTCAAAAATCTTGAGGAAGTAAAAGATCTTCCAAGAATATCAAGGCCACAAGACTCTGTGTGTAAACCCTACCAAGTAGGAAAGCTAACCAGGACACAGTTTAATCCAAGAGCTCTGCTTCAACAGAGAAACCACTCCAATTATTTCATATGGATTTATGTGGACCATCAAGATAGGAAGGCATAGGGAAGGAAAACTACTTTATGATGATCATTGATGATTAATACATACTTAATTGGGTTTCTTTTCTCAAAGAAAAATATGAAGCATTTGAGAAATTTAAAACATTTAAGGCTTTAACTGAGAATCAAACATGCAATAGGTTAAAGGCAGTAAGATCAGACAGAGGAGGAGAAATTATGTCAAGTTATTTCAAGGAATTCCGTGAGAAACACGGGATCAAGAGAGAATACACAATCCCAGGAACTCCACAAAAAAATGGAGTAGTTGAGAGGCAAAACATAACAGAAAATGGCCATGTCAATGATGAATGAGAAGAACATTGGTCAAACTTAATGGGTAGAAGAAATACACACAATAGTCCATATTCTTAACAAATCCCACCTTAGACCACATAGTGACAAGACACCTTATGAACTGTGGTATGGAAGACCTGCTTCAATCAAACACTTCAAATTCTTTGGGATTAAGTGCTACATAAAGAATAATAATGAAAACCTTGGCAAGTATGATGACAGGGTTGACGAAGGCATCTTCTTAGGATATGCTACCAATAGTAAAGGATATAGATGCTTTAATAAAAGATTGCATAAATTAGTTGATTGCATTGATTTAAAGGTTGATGAAGGAGTTCTAGTAAGAGAGGTGAGAAATATTGAGTCTACTACAGAGGACACAACTGGAATTGAAGATGAACAGGTTCAAGAGTAAGATGGAGAAGAGAAACCTAGACAAGAAGAGTCATTACAACAATCAACATCAAATCCTTCCTCTAGAATTACTCAAAAGCATCATCCTGAAAGTCAAATAATTGGTGAGAAAGACAAAGGTGTACAAACTAGAAGAAGGATAACCAAAGACACCGAGAAATGACATATGACCTTCATATCCATGGTGGAACCCAAGAACTTCAATGAAGCTAGTGAAGATGTAAATTGGTTAAAATCAATGAATGAGGAACTAGACTAGATTGAAAAGAATGACACTTCAGAACTTGTTCCTAGGCCATGAAATACAAATGTAATAGGATCCAAATGGGTCTAAAAAAATAATATGAATGAGCAAGGAAATATTGTAAGAAATAAGGATATATTGGTTTGCAAAGGATATGCTCAAATAGAAGGACTGGAATTTGATGAAACATTTGCGCTTGTAGCAAGATTAGAAGCTATTAGAATGTTTCTTGCCTATGCTTGTCATAAATAGTTTAAGGTCTATCAAATGGATGTCAAGTCAGATTTTCTAAATGGAGATCTAAAAGAATAAGTCTATATGGAACAACCAGAGGGTTTCCAACTGTCATATAACCCTGACTTTGTTTACAAGCTGAAGAAAGCCTTATATGGGTTGAAACAAGCTCCTCGTGCCTGGTATTACAGACTAGATGAGTATCTTCAAGACAAAGGGTTAAAGAGAGGAACAATTGACATCAATCTATATATCAAAATGTAGGGTAATAATTTTCTCATCGTGCTGCTCTATGTAGATCACATCATATTCAGAAGTAATAATGCTTCGTCGGTACAATGGTTTGCCTCTGCCATGTAGTCTGAATTTGAAATGTATATGATAGGTGAACTTCCTTTTTTCTTGGCCTGCAAATTACTCAGAGGTATGAAGGATTATTTATTTCTCAAGAGAAATATCTAAGAGAAATGTTGAAAAGGTTTGAAATGGAAGATTCTACACCTATGAGCACACCTATGGTCACTGGATGCAAGTTAAGAAAGGATGATGCCTCACCTAATGTTGATCAAAATTCCTATAGGTCTATGATAGGAAGCCTATTGTATATCACAACATCCCGTCCAGACATAATGCATGTTGTTGGAATGGTAGGAAGGTATCAGGTTGCACCTAAATAGATTCATTTATTAGATTTCAAGAGAATATTCAGATACTTGAAAGAACAATGAACTATGGCCTATGGTATCCTAGGAATTAGAATTTTAAATTTCCAGTCTATTCAGAGGCTGATTGGGCTAACTGCGTGGATGAAAGGAAAAGCACGAGTGGAGGTGCATTCTTCTTAGGAGATTCTCTTGTATCATGGTTGAGCAAGAAGAAAGGTTCCATTTCCTTATCAACTATAGAAGCTAAATACATTGTAACTACCACTTGTTGTAGCCAAGTATTGTGGATGATTAAGACACTTGCAAATTTGGAGGTAAAATATACTGCACCGATCCCAATTCATTGTGATAATACCAGTGCTATCAATGTGTCAAGGAACCCTATATTTCACTCCAAGACCAAGAATATACCCATAAAGTATCACTTCTTGAGGGAATAGGTGACCAACACTGTTGTTTATTTGCATTATATTCCATCCAAAGATCAGATTGTTGATATCTTCACTAAACCGCTTGCAAAATCTCAGTTTGACTATCTACACCAGAAGTTGGGCGTGGCCCCATTATCAACCTAAGAGAGCCCATCTTGTGAGGGGGAGTATGTGTTGGTTGAATATCTGGTACCTCTAAAAAGTACTGCAATAGCTCAGGGGGAGCATGTTTTATTTGACATTGATGTCAAAGGGGGAGAAAAGGAATAGTCTGGATGCTACAGTTGGAGGTCCAAGCAGTCTAGCGCAACCTTTGAGGGTTTCCATAAATGCCAAAGGGGAATATTGTTGGCATGTTATGTAGGAAAGAGTGTGCTTGTCATTGATGGAAAGAACAAGAGGTGGAGAAGAATGAAGCATAAGCTTAGGAGGAGGAGCGAACATCAAGTAGATATCACAAATTAGAAAGGAAAGCGCATTACATAAGAGACTGGAGATTAAATCTCAAAAGAGATGGCATGATAAAACTCAGATCAAATCAAGAATGTCAGATATGCAAGCCAGATCTGTAAGCCAGATCAACGACATGGATGAATTACGGGGATAAAAATATGAATTAAACAACTCACCAGTTACAATCCCGCAATCTGTCTAGATTGTTAGATCTCATAGCTTCAAAGATCTACGACTGTAGTTGATCCAACAAAAAATGAGTTAAAGTTAGATTAAATCATGTCCGTCGGATGCAAAATCGCCAAATCTACAGTAGGGATGAATTGCAGATATTGAAAGGAGGATTAAACATCACGCTTGTTCCCATCCCGCAATTAGTCAGGACCATTCGATCTGATAGCTTCGAAGAGCAATGATTTTGATTAACTCACCAATATAGCACATATTCCCATTATGGAGTTGGGTGACGATTTAAAACACTTGCAGATTGTGGTTGTGCAATCATTCTCGATTGTGCATCAGTTTTAAGAAACTTCACAACCGTTGGATCACTTTTGAGTGGAAGGACAGGATAAGCGAGAAAAACGTTTGAGAATTCGATTATGCGAATTCCTGTCAATCATCAAATCACTTTCAAGTGGAAGGATAGGATAAGTTAGCAGAGACACAATGCTAATAGATCAAGGCATCAATATAAGATCCTAATCGACGAACAACATTTAGTTCGGGTTTAAATTCGCGAAGAGGTTACGCTCCATAATGTTTGCGATATGAAATACGTGAAGCCCGGAAATGCAAAATGAATAAGGACCGTCAGATTTGGAGGACAAACGAGGATCATTGGTTCAAGGCTATTGGTTAGCAGACCACGTCATCAAAAGGCCGTAGTGGCAGACCATGTAAGCAAACCATGTCAACAAATATAGATAGCATAATTAGGTGATGACAAGTGTCCAGAGGAAATTGGCTCGTGCCATGTCAACAAGTGACGTAATCAAGTTACGCCACTCCAGGATAATTTCTTTGGGAGTTTCACCACCAAGAAATGTAAAAAGTATTGAAGTCCTGAAGGATGAAGGTTCGATGACACTCTCAGTCGTTGATATAGGATACTATCCTGACCATTAGATCAAGGAAACGTGGCACAGTCAGAGAACGACAAGTGTCAAGTTGAAATCAACATTTTAGGTACATGCAAATCATGAATCAGAGTGACATGTGACAGCTACTCGGCTCGTGACATGTCATCAAGTGATGCAAGAGTTACATCACTCTGAGAGTTTTTCTTCTAGATTTTTATCACCAACACTCTCCCAAAGACCCGAAGTCCTAAATGCCGAAGACCCGAAGTGGACATGAGACGTCCGATATGAAGATCACTTCGAGAGCAGTCTCATCTGTCGATCTACTACAGTGGAAGGATAGTGTAAGTGAAAACGTTAACTAACAACAAGGGTCTCCACCATATTATGACTCTCTCAGCAGGTGACCACTCTGGAGGAAAGAACGGGTTGAGATTTGAAATCTACGAAGTCCGTAGACCCGAGGAGATCTCGACCATTAATTCGAGAGGGACATGTGTCAGAGGCTTGTCAGCTCCGAAAGATTGATGGATGGAGGAAATAAAGGGTTGAGACTTGAAATATCCAAAGTTCGAAGACTCGAAGGAGATATTGAATGTCGATCTGATGTCGGGTGTACTATCAACCATTGATCAAAATACAGTGGAAGGATAGCGTAAGCATAATAAGCAAAGTTGCAGAGTAAAAGGTGGCCATACATCTCATTTCTTGATTAAGTCCTGGCCGTTGGATTAAGAAATGAAGGATGACTATAAGGATTAACGCTAAACCATTGATTTGGTTCCGAGATGTAATGTGAACTGTCCGATCTGTTCGGATATTCTGATTCAAAAGTTTTGAAAGGTTTGAATCCCAAAAGTTTCAAAGGGAAAAGTGTTGAAGTTACGATAATCATCCATTTCAAGATAATGAATCGTGGTCGTTGAATTGATAAGTGCTCAAGCGATCATTAAGACTAGGCATATGGTCACCACCAGTTATCACGTGAAGGAAGGGGCTTAGAAGCCAAAGAATCTATAATCGACTAGTTGTAACTAACAAATAAGACGAAGAGTTTTGACTGCCAGAGAAGCTAAGGAATCTCATCATAACACCAACTAATGATGAACACATGGAGTGAACCACCATAGAGGACAAAGAGTTTCCATGATGATCAGGCAGAGGACTCGACGTCAGGGAGAGATGCAGAACAAATAAGTGAAGTGATTATGATGGTTAGCTATCTAGTTGTGAGGAAGAGACATAGTGAACAACCTGTAGGGCAGAACAATGATGCAGTGAAGAGAATGCAGAGGCATATCTCATAGAAGAGAGATGGCACACATAGCATAAAATGTAGAAGAATAGAAAGCATAGGTTATTCCAACAAAGAGACATTGATGTAGAAAGAGCAGAGTAGTTTAGAAGAATAGTGATGAGACTCATAAGCCATAGATAAATGTTGTATCACTGTGATAAATTCAATAAAAGAAAATATTTATATTTAAGGGTGGTAGGTAGGTTCTAGGGAGGACTGGTGTCCTGAGAGTTTCAAGTGGGTGCTTGAACACAGGGAGTTGTAGCTTCCATATGGTTGGAGCCAGAAAAACTAGGGTGGCAGGGTGGTGCAAGGGAGAACTATTGTTATTTGTTATACAGATTGGTGCCTGTGTGACTGGAAGTTGGTGCTTCCATCCAGTTGGTGCTAGAACACTCAGAGAGTTTGTGCTTCCTTCTAGTGGGTTCTAGAGAAACCAGAGAGTTGGTGCTCTCAGTAATTTGATGGTTGTAAAATAGAGGTTGTATCCTCAAGAAGAGTTGGATCTCATAAGAATGATAATGTATAAAAAATAAAGATTAATTATCATATCAAGAAGAAGAGTTTTTTCCCTTTATGGGTTTCCTCAGGAAATACCTGTCTCTGTATATTTCATGTGTGTGATTGATGTTGAATATTCTATTTCTTACTTCCCTTATTTATTGTGATCATCATTGAGTGTTCTGTAAAGAGTTTAAAATGGGAATAATTGTTTAATCACAATAACAACTGATTCAAACCCCCTCTCAATTGTCCAACAAAATATGAATCCACAGACAGAAAGAAAGAAGTCAGAGCTCAGAGAGATGACAAATCTACCAATGAATATGATGATGAATCTACCAATGAAGATGATGATGAATACACATCAGAGTAGGAACTGTTCTGAGCCATCCGACTTAGAGACTCCCAGATATTATGAATATTAAATAGGGGGAGTCTATGTGATAGTTGTGATAGACCAAAGAACCATCCTTCGAGCAACTTGTAGAGTTTCAGAAGACATATCCAGAGAAATCAATTAGAAAAAGTACAGTTTGATAGATTAATCAAGACTTCATGATAGTATAGTGATAAATGGGTCAACATTATGGACATTTGCACAAGTAGATTCTTGGACAGTACGGACAGAGGTGGATTCGTAAGAACACTTAGCAGGTTTGGACAGATATATGACAATGGACGAGAGCATGGATTCATAGATTGGTTCAAAGATTTGTTCAGAGACAAAGGAACATTATCATAATGGATGATAATTTCACAGGAAATGGCTCGAACAATGATAATGTATTCCAAATTGAAAAATAATATTTTGGAAACATGCAATGAATACAACAATTCGCATTAAAAAAAGATTAATTCTCAGAAACAACAATGAAAAAACTACCTACGAACTATGGAAAAGAAGCACATACAACAACCTCTACATCAAGGTAACTCAAGGCAGTATTTTATTAATTGAAATTTATGTTGATGATATTGTTTTTGGAAGCACTAATGGTAGGTTAAGCCAGAAATTTGCAAAGGATATGAAGAATGAATTTAAAATGTCATTACTTGGAGAACTATCATTCTTTCTAGGTCTTCAGAAATGTCAAAGAATCCAAGGAATTTTTATTTCTCAAACTAAGTATATCATAGAAATGCTAAAGAGGTTCGGAATGGAAGATTGAAAACTAGTTACCACTCCTATGCAAACCAATTGCAAGTTGAACAAAGATGATGATTCAAAGTCTACAGACCAGAGGAAATACATGTTAATGATTGGTAGCTTACTATATGCGAGAACATCCAAACCAGATGTAATGGAGGTAGTTGGACAGGTGGCACGATTTCAAGCAGCACTAAAGGAATCACATGTATTAGCAGTAAAGAGGATTTTAAAATATCTGAAAGGAACATAAGAGTTTGGATTATGGTATCCAAAAGAAAAGGATCTATCACTTATTTCCTACACATATGTAGATTGGGCAGGTTGCATTGATGACCGATGAAGCACCAGTGGAGAAACGTTCTACTTGGGTGAGTGTTTAGTATCATGGCTAAGAAAGAAACACTCATCAATATCCTTATCTATAGCCGAGGAAGAGTATATTGCAAGAACAAGATGTTTTACACAGGTTCTATGGATGAAACAAACTATGATAGATATATAGGTTGAGTATGATGATCCCATTCCAATCTATTTCGATAATACAAGCGTCGTCAATATCTCAAAGAACCCGGTGATGCACTTCAAGACGAAGCACATTCCAATCAATTATCACTTTCTACGGGAACATGTTATAGAGATGAACATCAGAGTTGAATATGTGGACACAAAAGGACAAGTGACATACATCTTTACAAGACCACTTCCACAAGAAGCCTTTGAGTATCTACGCCAGAGACTCAGAGTAATTTCTGCTCCAAAATGAATTCTTTTGAATGCTTATCTTATATGTCTTAGATTTACACTAGGAAGAAACATAAAGAGGACAGTTTAGTTTGGAAGATCAGTTTCAGGAAGAGTTTAGTTAGGGGGAGTATCCCCAAGGACAATTCAGTTAGGGGGAGCATCCACGGATGGAAAGATACCTTTTCCATTGATGACAGAGGGGGAGAGATTTATCAGATGCAAAGGTAAATGCAAAGGTAAAGGCAAAGGGGGAGAATGAATGATATGAATTCAGCATTGCATCAGAGTGTTGACATCAGTTCCAAAGGGGGATATTGTTGATTATTTGGGTTGGTTGTCATTGATGTCAACCCTTGAAGAAAGTCCGGTAGCAAATTCTGGTAGCACAAATGTTTGGGTAATGGACCCAAGCTTGTTTGAAGGATAATGGTATGAGTTTTGATATATTTTCAGGTAAGAATATTCCAAATGGATAGTACATGTCATGCCATTTTCGGTGGTATGTGGAACGTCACATAACTCCTCAGGGTTAGAGAGTTATGGCCATGTGAAGTTGGAGAAAGGTTTGGGCAATGGACCCAAGTTTGTTTGATGGATAATGGTATGAGTTTTGATATATTTTCAGGTAATAATATTCTATATGGATAGTAAATGTCATGCCATTTCCGGTGGTATGTGGAATGTCACATAACTCCTCACGGTTAGAGAGTTATGGCCATGTGAAGTTGGAGAACCCTTGTGAGTCATCTAGAAGCCCCAAAAGGTCAAAGTAGTCAAAGTGTTTGCAAAGAAGAAATTATTTAAATAATAAAGTGAAGTGATGAGTTTACTATAAGTCAAAGAGGATACAAAATAAATTATTTAAATAACAAATTTAATAGAAATTACTAAGTGGACAAGTGGTTAGAAGTGGGTTATCCCTAAAATAAGGAAAGTGGGTTAAGATGGTTAAAAGGTAACCCCTTGAGGAAGCTACATGAAAGTATAAATAAGAGGCAAGGATCTCTCATTTTAATCACACTTGTGAATATTTAATATCTACAAGTGGCTGAGGTAACCGAAGGACATCTACGCAAAATTTCATAGGGAAGGTGATGTAAACAAGGCCAAAATTCAAGGAAGGATAAATTCTTTTGATGATTCTTTCTAAGGTATGTTATTTATAGGTCTTCTCACCATTTTCACAATAACTTATTTTCTAGAATTCTTCAGAGCATGAAATTGAGAGGCCATTGAGGAAACATATCCAAGTAGTTGTGCTGCAAATTTAATCTTGTGGGTCGTTGTATGTTTGGATTTACACGCCGTGGAAAATAGGGTTTGTGGCTAGCCCTGAAACTAGTCTAAAATAGGTGTTTCGGTTAAAAACGTCATAACTTATTCATACCATATCCCAATTTAGTAAGACCAAATGTATTGGTTAGAGTACATGATTTAGTATTCTATGTACAATTTTCAGATCCATATAACAAATATTCCATGAGGGGCATGTTTTACAAGTTCACTCTCAAGAATAAGACAAAATTCAATGAGGTATGCCATTTTTTCTATAACTAATTTTCTGATAGGTTCCAAGTAGTGAAATATGGAGGAATTGCATAAAATACACTAAAGAACATTGTGTACCATTTTCATATCATTATTCATTACATGTACATAGTTATGATTATTGCAAGTTAGGGTTTTTGACTGATCCAAAATTAGTCATGTGAGACTAATGTAAAGTTTGATGAAAATGCTAGTCTCTTATTGTTAATGTTAAGGAAGGTTTGAAGGAATGTGATCATATACACCGGGTCTATTACAAAGTTCAAATCAGATCTGGATTATGAAATTAATGAGGGATTTTGGTTGAGGCACATGTTGGGTACATGGTTGAGACAAGTAGTCGATGGGTTGGCGCATGCATGAGGTGTATAGTTGATGATGTTGGTACATATTGATGAGTCATAGTTTATGTGTATTTGATGCATGATTGGTACATATTTGGTGCATGGTTGATGCAATCATTGATGGTATATGTCAAGGTATAGGTTGGTGCATGGTTGATGCACTTGTTTATTGTACAGGTTGATTACAGGTTGTTTGGACAGGTTATTGTGATAGGTTATTTGTACAGGTTTGGTGCATGGTTGATGCATTTGTTTATGGTATAGTTTGAGGTACAGGTTGATGTATGGTACATGTTTTCACAGTTTATTGGTACAGGTTGTTACAGGTTGATTGGTACAGGTTTACAACATTATATCTCACAGTGATAGTGTGACAGTGGTTTCATCATTCTACTTCTATGTCAGGGAGGTTGGATGGGGCAAGGACAAGTGGTTATAGATACATTTTGGTTGTAGCTGGAGAACATAGGGGGTTGTAGCCTCCTTCTAGTTATAGCCAGATAATTGGGGAGTTGGAGCTTCCCTTAGGTTGTAGCATGATAACATAGGGGGTTGTAGCTTCCTTCTGATTGTAGCTAGAGAGCTAGGGAGTTGGATCTTCCCTCAGGTTGTAGCCTGAGAAACTAGGGGGTTGGAGCCTCCTTCCAGTTGCAGATGGAAAACAAAGGAAGTTGGTGCTTCCAATGAATGTAATTCTTAAATACATATAAGAAAATTAATTATGTGGATTTCTCCCACTTTGGGTTTCCATGTAAAAACATGAGTGTATTGTGTATGTGTATGATTGATCATTTGTTCATTGTTTATTTACTCTGCAACTATTGGATGATAATGCTACATTGATATAACACTTGCATTTGTGGTTAAAAATTATTGAATTAATCTATTACTAATTCACCCCCACTCTCAGTAATCCAACAAAAAAATTGTTCCCTTAATCCATCTCAAAATTTCCTTTCGATTGCACCATCGCCTTCTGCTCGTCAGTTCTTTCCAACGACTATAAGTTTTCCCAAAACCGAGCTCTGGATCAAAATTTATGGCTTCTCATTTTTTTTTGGACCTCATTGACCAGTGACACCTCATTGCCATGTGGCATTCATTTGGCTTCCTATCCCAACTGTTAATTGACATGGCACATACTTGGTTCCAATGTGGCATCGACCACTTGGTTTGTTGAACCCTAGTTTCAAATCCCACTCAAACTCTACTCACGGTCATCTGGATTTTATTTCCATGAGTGGAAAAGACTCAACCACAAGTTCTAACAATGATCTGCTAGTCAAGCTTACTCTAGATCCGATGGTCTGCCTGCCTCTCATCCAATGACTCTAATTGATTAGGAGATTAAAAAGGGCTTGAAATTTGACATTCACTCTTCCACTCTTATATACTTTGACGATATTACAACTAGATCAATGGAATCGATTCAATGGCCCACAGATCCAACAATCCTCGCTGCATCATTGAATTCCTCCATCGCCATCAGTATTCTTAGCCAACACCTAGCCTTGTCAATCCCTTCCATCTATGAAAAATGGTCTGGATTTCTCTATCCGTAGATATGATAGCTGGAGATTGCAATGACCATCCAATAGTCTGAACCCAACAAGGCCCAACCTCGACCTTACGATGAACCAGGTGCTGACATGGTCGAATTAAGACATAGCCACTTTAACATAAATATTTCTATGAGTCCTTTACAAGTATTACCGAGTCTCCAGGATGCTCTCGCTTGTCCAAGGAACTCCATGGAATTCCTAGGGTCCCTTTATATTACCCCATTTATGAAGACTTATTGGTTTCGGGCCTTCCAACACCATGATGTACATGTATACACATTATATTATATATATATATATATATATATTCATATGAGAAAGATACATTAGTACATACAGTATACATGATGTCTCTCTACTTTATTTATTTCAGAGGTTGAAGTTATTTACATGATCAAATGACAGTATAATTTCATATCCTTTCCACATTTACCAATCTCACAAGATTTTGTTAGATATATACTTGCAGTTATTTCACTAAGAAAAAAGAGACTACGTAGATTAGAAAATACGAGACTTCTTATGCATATGTATAATTTATGCAAACACATGACCATCTCTAGAATTTCACAATCAAGTTCACATGTTAGACATTCAAATCCAAAATTATCATACTATTAGAAAAACATGATCATAGAGCAATAAAATAAAAATAAATGAAGAAATAAAACATAGAATATACACAATACAATAGAGACATAGATATACATGGTTCACCCAATGTGGGCTATGTCCACCATAGAAACTTCCAGGTCCTTCCTTTTTATTATCCAACAAATGAAGGGATACAAACTACAACACATTCTCCATAACTTCCTCTTCTTCCTCTCACAATATCCTCTCTCAGAATACAATATTCACTCTACTATTACAGCTACAATACAATTCCCTCATACAAAAAAGAGGCATTCCTTATATGGAAAAAATCCCTAACATAAATTCTACCGTCATATCTATGACCTTATAATTAAAAGTTTAGATTGACTATGAAATTACAAAATTTAAATTGCATTAAAAAAAATGCATCCCCCTTAAGGCCGGGGGGTGGGGGGGCGGTGTTGGGGGAGAATTATGTATCCTAAAATATTTTTGACTTGCATATGAATTAGGAATATAATCAGGCTCCACAACCAACACATACTACCCATTCAACCATTCATACATTCAAATCAATGCAAAGGAACATAACATGTTACTTATCTACAATTTTTGAGATATTGCTAGCTACTACTGAAGGGTGAGCCACTCTCCACCCAACCATAGGCATGAATGAAATAAGATATGATATATCCAACCACCCTTGATCCAGGGTACAATTCCACAAGAGGATTTCTACAAGATTTTTCAGGGAGTGTCTGCTAATTCTACTCTTCCTTGTTACCTCAACCAAAGATCTCCCTCTGTCTAATTCCAACACTCTCGGTCTATGCCCATCCAAATGCATATTATGTTTGTCCCCATGCCCTTATTTTCCTGTCTTCTCCCCCAAGAAATCGTCATTCATGCCATAAGTTTCTCGAGGGTACTCTTCCCATCCTTCCTTAATTTTCCAAGGGAACTATTCCAACTACTACCTTGACTGATAATCAATTTCCAGGGCTGAGGACAATTTAGTTATGCACTATTTTAATTAGATAGGGTACTTTCTAGAAAAGTCATCTCAGTTAGTCATTTACTCCCTCTTTCACTATTCCCCTCATGGAATCGTAACCTGTGAAGGCCATCCCTTCAAAAATAGTTCAACATTTATCTGTTGCGTTAATAATCAAATATGCACTTTACAAAATAAATTAAGGTCCATTGTATTCCCATGATCACATAAGATATATGTTTATAGTTTGGTCATGATAATAATTATATTTATAGACTTGGTGATACAAATAATAAATGACAATAAGAATTGGCTATCAACACAAGACTCAAAGATGAACAACACTGACATAGTTAAGGCTATCGACTTGTTGACGTGAAGGGCCCCATGTCATCATGATTGATGTTCAATTTTGTATGTAAATTCATGTAGTATATGATTGTATGAAAAATAATAAAGAGACACTCATAATACCTTTCCTACGTGGGATAAAATTGTAACAACCCCCCCCTGGCTAAGGACAATATGGGTTCAACCATTGGAATTATTTTTTTTTTTTTTTTTGATTAAGAATTTATATGTGCTGATATTGTTAGAAAACAACCCCCTCGACTCTAAGTCAGCATTCGAACCAACGGGACGCAAGTAACACGAACACAATCAAGATGACCCGACATATCATAGCGACAACAAGTAGCAAGCGTCCCCGAACATGGTATTTAACTAAGAGTTTGTAGGTAAAGCTTGGACACGGGGGTTAGGCGATCGCATCCTGAGAATGAAAAGATCCGTGTTAAATTCGCTTGTTAGTGGAGGCATTGCCTTTAAACAACCCGAGACGCTTGATACGACTCGGAATGTGTATGCATAAGAGTGGAAGCTGTGCCTTTAAACAACCGAGACTCTTGATACGACTGGATTCCTTCAGTTATACGGACAACACATACTAGGTACACCAGAGAGTCTATATCCGCCATCACCGGACCGACTTCATGAAATTACAAACCACCCGATTACTACAGACCGGTCAACAATAAGCCTGACACATTGCATTTTTCTAAGAATTTCCATAATGAATGACGACATCCATACCCTAATGGTAAACCCCTGACATTACATTCTCCTCGTTAACTTCCTCTTCCTACCTGTTTAATTACTAGGTAATCTAAAAACCTAACAACAATAGCATCACCAATAGACATTGTCTTCAACACTTCAAATTAAACGAAGATCATTCTTGCAATTTAAACTCCATTATGAACATTTCAAGTGAGCAATTATTAATAATGAGATTAGGACTTTATCCTAAGGTCAATCAATAATTTCAACTAAACCAATATTATCATTGCAATCTAATCATCCTCATGAGCGTTCATTTAACAAATTTTAACCTTGACATAGAATTATCCTCACTAACATTGCCGATACAACTACTCAACCATGGTCGGTCCACCTTTACATTTTAGTTAATAATATCATCCTTGCAATTAAACCATTCGTTATCATTTGTCTACCAACATTTACATTTCAATTAATGATAGTACTATTGCATTTAAACTAAATCTCCTCATTACCATTCTACCCCATTAGCGTTCAATTTATAATATCACTATTGCATTTAAAGTAGTACTCATCCTTGCCATTCTATCAACATGAATATTCCGTCAGTAAAATCACTATTGCATTTAAACTATTCCTCCTCATTGTAATTCTACCACATTAACATTCACTTATAATATCACCATAGCATTTAATCTATTTCTCATCATTGCCATATACTTGAGCATTATCATTTGTCACTAAGCAACATAGCGGCTTTAACCCATATTAATATTTCTATGTAGAATATTGCACCCAAATTAAACATTATTTACTTATAAGCATATAATGAATTAATCCATGAATGCCTATTATTAATATGGCCAGCAACTGGTATAGCATTAATATGTGGGAACACATATAATATGTGAAGGCCATTATTAATATGGCACCTAACCATGTCGATATAATCATTTAAACAACATTGCAATTGCATTCAATTTAAAGGGGTTAATGCCTCAATTATTAGAATAAATGAGGAAATTAGGGTTAATGACTACAGGGGAAATTATAAAAATCAATCCAACTAAAAAGGGGAGGCAGTCGCTTTTATAAAACAAAGTCTGAAATAAATTTCCGGCAATGTTGACCTGGCTCGGATTAGAATAAATGAGGAAGAATTGGGGTTAATGACTACAAGAATTTATGAAAATTAATCCAATAAAAAAGGAATGGTCCGCTTTTATAAAAACAAAGTCGCAATAAATTTCCGGCAATATTTGACCTCGCTCAAACGTAATTATTAATAAAACCTAAAGATATCATTCAATAACAATACAAAATGACCAATTAAATTCTGGTAAGGATAACACGCTATGGCATAAGGAAGACGGCAGGTAGTCATGGAAGACGACAAAACAATTATTAATGCAAATAATGAGAATACCAAGGCGTAGGACAGTTGTTACTACATCAACGTAATAATTATCTGGCTGCTCCAAGGGCATGAAACATTTACTCTTGCATAAGGAAATTAATTTGCCAATAAACGGGAATACCAAGGCATAAACACTTATTAAACGAGAATACCAATCAGCATCAACGTTACTGCCAAATTTTACGTTAACAAGCCGTAATAAAGAGAAGACAACCCTATTAAAGAGTTTTTCTTTTAAGCGACATACCAACCTAAAATTTAATGGAAATCTGTTGAGCTGAGTAAATGATACCTCTGATGGAAATGCCCCTTAGTAAATTCAGGAATTTTAACTGAAGCGGCAAGACATTAATTAATGGCGCAAGTTGAAATTAAAACCCTAGGATTGATACGTGTAGTCTTTGTTGTCCCTAATTCAGCATTCTGGTGGCAGTGGTTCATTACAGGTCAGAGTTCAAGAAGGGAGGGTCGCTACAGCAAAGGAGGGACAATCGACCGAGACGCTCACAGGACACCTGCCTAACATTGATCAGAACTTGGCGTCTACCACAGGCAACCCAAAAATCGTTTCCACACACGGGCAGGAATACAATTTCTGAATTTACAATTAAAGGACCACCTAATAGTATAACCACTGGAAACGTATTGTTATTAAACTTAGTAATTAGGGAAAGGCATTTAAAATCGGCAATAGTGAGCAGCGATTACAACAAGCATGTGTCTGGTTTACATACTAGTGGTAAGATCTAGATGGACATCATGATTATAATTTCCCTTTTTAATAAATTTTGATTAGATGGAGATAGGACTGTATGTACCCGAATAGACCGATAAGTTGAGTTGAAGGTTTCCTGTGTTAGTAAATATTTGTGTTCTAAATTTAATTTTTAGACGAGGCTAAACCTCAGATTGAGACACGTCCAAGCTTGGTAGTGTATGAGGGAATAATTTCTAGAGGCAATTTTTCTACGGATTTATTTAAAACAAAGTCTCGTCGATCAATCACTTGATAGCTGGCGGTGCTTCTTCGAGTCTCTCTAAAACTCTCCTCACGAATTTGGATTGCTCGATTTTTAGGAGGCGCAATGATGTAGGGAACAAGGGTTAAGATGTGGTATATTAATTTGACTACTGGTAGGGGAGTTACTTAGACAGAAATCTCTCTAGCTCTTAAAAATAATTTCTAAGAAGGTCTCGGCCCGACATTTGGAGGGAATAAACAACAGAAGACCCAGTCCTGTAGTGTACAGGCTGGAAATCAACCACGCCCCGGCAAGGGAGTTAGCCTGAGAGAAATTAGCTCACGATAGGGAAAAGTCCAGGATATAAAGAAGGACACCCATCAAAGACACACCCACGGCAGATTTAATACGCCCAGGTAGATTAAACCCACGGTGGGAAGTTAAATTTTGTGTATTACAGTCATGGAAACACCCAGCCCATAACTGAACGCCCAAAACATTGCCCAAGTTATAAGAAACAAAACCCTACTAAGAATAAGGCGCCATGGTGCAAGGAAACGAATACCTACTGGAAGAAGAAGCAACACCCCCTCCCAGAAACATCACACCAACAATAATACAAAAAAATTCCTTTTTCTCAAATGCATTAAAATGGTGGTAAATACTTTGTTACAAGGGGTGTAACCAATAAGGAGTTCGGCAGCTCCGCCAACATCATTAAGCTAAAGGTTAAGCACGATTCACACTATGTCGATTAAAACCTACAAAGTACTAGGCCATTAACTAGGTTGTATGCATGAAGATGGAAAACCGGAGTTCATACTGTCGCCCAGCTTGCAGCGGTGTTTCTTCGCTCCATACGCTCCTGCTCCTTCTTGCCGACTGCGAAGAACCCACCTGTACCTCCCAGCCAAGCGCTAGAGGTACTCTTCTTCCCCCCCTCAGCCCCCGAGGAGCATAGGGGCCACACACAGCCGGAGAGTCTCTGGCTCCTCGGCTAGCCTCCCGAGGCTGAGCTACCACTCATAATGTGCTGAGGCTTCCCAACTTCTACTAGAAATCAGTCAGTCTCCTCTCTCGGCATAGCAATCAATCTCCCCAAAGAAGCCCCTCTCTTTTCCTCTCTCCCATCCGTTTTATCCTCAAACCCTAATTCTCTTTTCACTTAGGTTTCCCCCTCTTTTTTTTTCCTTTGCAGACTTTCCTCATTTTCTTTTTTAGTTTAATACGCTGCTTGCCGACCGCGAAGAACCCACCGGTACCTCCCAGCCAAACGCTAGGGGTACTCTTCTTCCCCCTCAGCCCCCCGAGCCGCAAAGGGGCCACACACAACCAGAGAGTCTCTAGCTCCTCAGCTCGCCTCCAAGGCTGAGATACCACTCAAAATATGCTGAGGCTTCCCAACTCCTACTAGAAAATCAGTCAGTCTCCTCTCTCAGCATAGAAATCCAATCTCCCAAAAAAAGCCCCTCTCTTTTCCTCTCTCCCATCCCTTTATCCCCTCAAACCCTAATTCTCTTTTCACTTAGGTTTTCCCCCTCTTTTTTCCCTTTCAACTTTCTTCATTTTCTTTTTTAGTTTAATTCGTTTGTATATTTCATTTTGATTTTGATTTTAAAAAAAAATCAAGGGCATGTGCGCTCATTTTATTTATTTATTTATTTAGTTATTTACCCCCCCCCTTTTTATTATTTATTTATTTCCCCCATTTTCGTATTATTCGTTTATATATTTTATTTTTTATTTCCCTTTCCACAAGCTTAACTTTATTGGCTTATAATTTGTTTATAGTAAAATATACTTATATATATATTTTCATTTCTTTATTAATAAACAGGCATTCCTCATTTAGTTTACCATTAATCTATCTGTATTTTTTAGGATCAAAGAGAGATTTAAGCGAAGGCAAACCAGTAGGGGAAGGTAATTATTTTACAAAAATGAATAAAGAGGATTTACGAGGAGGGATGGCGATGTGGTGAAGTGAACTAGACGAGTATATGGGAGTTGGA
>SNQJ01S0019625.1:149725-160838 GCA_010110895.2 Picea sitchensis
GTTTGGGTTTTCGAGGTAAAAAATACGAGTCTAAACATACATAGCTATAATTATTTTAAGAGAGAATTCCATGTTGGTGAGAAGGATAGGCTATACGCCTCCTGTTTATAGATCACTAGGGGAAACAAGGGTGTTACAATCCTCCCCCTTAAAGGAACATCACCCTCGATGTTATATCTGCTGCAAAAACTCTATATAGAGTAGTTAACAAAAAAGGGTATGCCTATTTCATGGCATCCTCCATTTCCCAAATTGCTTCATTAGGACCAAAGTGTTTCCACTGCACCTTGACCTATGCAATGCCTCTATTCCTGAGAGGGATATATCTCATGTTTAGGATACACTATGGTTCTAAAACAAACTCTCCCTCTAGCTCCACCTGGATCACAAACCAATCAATTACGTGAGCATAATCATTTATATATTTCTTTAACAAGGAAACATGGAAAACATTATGTGCTTTAACTGTGGAGGTAAATATAATTTATACGCTACATGTCCCACTCTATCTAGAATTTCAAAAGGTCCACAAAATTGGGGTGCTATCTTGGAACATGTTCCCATTCTCAAGGAACTTCTTCTGGGTTTAACTTGGAGATACACATGATCTCCTACTTTGAACTCTTTGTGACTCCTTTTGTTGTTTGCATAGCTCTTTTGCTTATCCTCGACCACCTTTAGATTTTTATATATTTGAGTTACTTGTTTTTGTAACTCCCTTATAATATCCATCCCAAGCATAATTATGTCCATTGGGTTATCCTAATTGATTGAGATATTGCATTTTCTACCATAGACAGCCTCAAAAGGACCCATTTTCAAGGATTCCTGGTGGCCATTGTTGTAGGAAAATTCTACTAGGGTAGGTATTATTCTCATTTATTGGGTTGAGGCATCACATACATCCTTAACATATCCTCCAATAATCAATTTACCCTTCCTTTTTCCCCATCAGTTTGGGGGTGATAGGCTGTACTAAACAACAATTTTGTAAACCACTAGTAAACAAATATTTCCAAAATTTTGACGTGAATTTTGCATCTCTATCACATATGATTTCCTTAGGAATCCCATGTATCCTAAATATGTATTTCATGAATATATAGGCAATATATATTTCCTTGCAAGTGGAATTTACCAAAATAAAGTGAGAAGCCTTTCTCACTTGTCCATAACTACCATGATGACATCATTTTGTTTGGTTGTTTTAGGTATTCTATGATAAAATATGTTAGCAACATGATTTTCATAGATATAGTTAGAGGTTTTTCCAATGTTTTCAAAGTCATGACGTGATCTTGGGAAAATCAAGGCATTCCTAGATGAGTCATAGGTTAGGGTGAATATCATGTCAAAAGGTATTATGGTTCATCATCACCTTTCATGAGGTTAGAGAAGGAACAATCATGACACTCCATGTCATTGGTATCATTGCAAAATTTAAAAGCGTACTCATTGTGCAAGTTTGTTGTGTAAAGGATTTTGTTGCGCAGAGGATTTCTTTGCACAGAGGATGCTATCACGAAGATAATGTTGTCGTGGAAAGGATGTTGTCCTGTAGAGGATGCCGTCGTGCAGAGGATGTTTTCAATCAGAGGATGTTGCACAGAGGTTTTTTTCGCGCAAAGGATGCTATGACGTAGAGGATGTCATCACATAGAGGATGATGTCATATAGAGGATGTCGTCACGTAGAGGATGCTGTCGCACAGAGGATGCTATCATGCAGAGGATGCCGTCGTGCAGAGGATTCCATCACATAGAGAATGTTGTCACACATAGGATGTTGTCTCACAAAGGATGTTTTCGTGCTGAGGATTCCTTCACATAGAGGATGTTGTCACGCATAGGATTATGTTGTGCAGAGGACAATGTCGTGCATAGGAGTTTCCTACACATAGGCTACAAGGCACGTTGCGCAAATGAATGGCTTAGTGGTCAACTTCAAGATCACTTTATGACCAACTGGAGAGGAATTTTGAAAATCCCCAAGAGGTTTTTGTCGAGGACAAACCAAATAATAAAAAAATATCTCTGATTTGAAAAAAGTTTCACAGTTTAGGATATTTGAAGGAAACGTTGAGCCCTATTTTTCATTTTTCATGATTTGATGTTCGAGACATGTTTTTGCGATACATATTCTGGACATATGTTGACAAATTTAAAGAAACCGAGAGAGGATTTTATTTATAACGAGCTTGCATACAAAAACCTCTCTCAGTTTTGAAAAATGTAATTTTATTTGGGATATATGATGCCATATTTGACCCCTATTTTTCGAGTCTACTACGCAATCTAATGCATTTTTGTTGTAGATTACTGTTGCGTAGCAAGCTTACTACGCAAGGGTGACAGAGTGTCCAAAAGTGCACATGATAACTCATCATAACCATATGGTCTAATTTTGATCATGATCAATGATTGTAAAGAATATTTGAGTTACGATTATGATTTGGCAAAGTCGGGTTTTCTATTTTTAGTAAATCTGTTGAAGTTATTATTCTCTTTCAAAGAAATCGGATCCATGATTCTAGGAGGGATTAGTTCGACCCTAGCAGCCAAGGGTGACATTATTTTTCTATATATGGGGATCATTTTCATGTAAATGGGGTTGGGACTGGCTAGATAGAGGCCTTCCTTTGTTGCTGGAAAACTCTGCAATGTCTCATGAATTTTAATACAAGAAAAGAATGTTTTGATAGCAAAGATTCATCACTGTGTCCCATTTCAGTGTCTTTTCCCTATTTCACATTCATTTCACTTCTGTTCTTTCTTATAAGCATAACTAAGAGTAAATGATCAGAATTCATCCTTAATAGATGCTCCCTTCATATAGTTAATGCTGGCATCATGTTTTAATGATTACAGTTCCAAAATTTACCCTTTGTTAGGTGCTCTATTCATTATAGTCAGCCTTTATGTTATTTCTTCTAAAGTTTCAATTAAGAATTCATCCTTATTAGACGCTCTCATTCGTAATGGGATTTTTTTATTTCTGTCTTGCTATCATCTGAATACTATTTATTGCTGAAAAGGTGTGCTTATTTTGCCTCTATTTCCTCAGGAATACGTAGTTGTGTTAATATTCACATATATCTCAAAATTTGAATCCATTTCCCAATGGTTTATTCCTCAAGCTTGTCCTACCAACCCATTTAAAACAAAAAAAAACCTGTCCTATTGCAAAATCTGACCTCTGTGCATTTATTGATGAATCCTTTGAATTATTACCAGTCATTAGACATCTGAGAGAGCCCTCTCTGGTTGGAAGGGTCAGAATCCAACCTAAAGTCGGTTTGTATGTTACCTCTGTTGTTTGTTTTATCAGCCCAACAAATTTACATAGTGCTAACATTTTGGCGCCCTTGCTCGGGACGATTTCTATTATTTTCCTCTGGAAGAATGACATTGTTTTAGTTCTAAGGTCTGAGAACAACAAACACTTAGGCACATATTGGCTGTATTTCTTCTCTGGCGACTCCACACATCAGAAAATAATTTTGAAGGTTATTCTACTGGCATAAGAATCCATAGCTAAAGCTTTTATGTCGACTTCATTGTTCAAAGAGATCGAGGTATGAAGAGTTTATTGGCTTCAGAATGGGAAGCTTAGTTTTCGATCTGGGTACTTCATACAACAAAACAACAAGGTTGGTGGAAGACCTTGTTTCTCTTCAAAATCTCAGAAATCAAATTGATATGTATCCTAAGCATTATTGGTGTGAAGATATTCGTTCTTCATTATTATCTTATTTGGATTCCTTTCATATCTTTAGTCAAGAAGATAAGTTATAATGTTTACATAATTTTATTGTGGAACTTGAGATACAACAAGAAACACAAAGGATATCCCAATATTCATCTCCTTTTGAAGAAATTTCTGGCTAACAAAAAGAACATTATGAATTAAAGACAGATGAAGAACTATTAACTCATTCAGAACAGTATAAAAGAGGGCATGAGGCTGCAATGGCTCACTGTTACAAGAATTATGATCTCAGGCCCAAGCTTAGTATTCCAAGGTTCATCCTACCAATAGAAAATGAATCTTTAGTCAGTAAAAAATCCTCATATCAAAACAAAGATGTTGTTCAATTGTTTTTTTATGACATAGGCAATGTGAACAGTCAGAAAGAACCATTTAAAGATGATATCATTGTTGCTCATAAAGAAGTGATAGTTTTTTCTTCTCTCAAGGATCCTTTTACAACTCTGTTGAAATACTCAATCGAAATGAGCTATGTAATGTTTGAACATGAGGACATTTTCAAATGGTGGAATGACTTCTCATATTTCAGGTTTGACTTTATGACCGGAGGAGATGAAAGAAAACTGCAGTCAATAAACTATTTGCTTGACTGGATTCATTGGAAATATGAGATTACTTGATTTGGCTTTTGTTCTTAGTAAATTAGGGTAGGTAGGAGTATGAATAAGCTTGGTTCTACAAGCATTTATTTCAACAATCTGTAGTTTTCATTTTCATTTTAGTTTCCATATTTCAGTTTGGAGCATATACAATTTTCGGTTTTCAGCGGATATAGGTAGCAGGTTAGAGCAGAGTTTTCAATGGTTCGGTAACAACCTAATGGATAAGGCACCTGGTCTACTATTCTTTTCTACCTCAGAGGGAGGATACCATCCCCATTGGATCCAACTGTTAGCACCATGATTTTCATAGCTAAAGTTAGAGGTTTGTCCAAAATTTTCAAATTCATGATGTGATCTTGGGAAAATCAAAGCATTCATAGATGAGTCATAGGTGAGGGTGAATATCATGTCAAAATTTATTATGGTTCATCATCAATTTTCATGAGTTTAGAGAAGGAACAATCATGACACTCCATGTCATTGGTATCATTGCAAAATTCAAAAGCATACTCGTTGTGCAAGTTTGATGTGCAAAGGCCTTTTTTGCGTTCATTTGTTGGATGTTGCGCAAAGGAATTCATCGCACAGAGGATTTCGTCGCGCAGAGGATGTTTTCATGTAGATAATGTTGCTACACAGACAATGTTGTTGTGCAAAGCATGCTATCGCACAGAGGATGTCGTCGCGTAGAGGATGTTTTCGAGCAGAGGATGTTGTCATGCAGAGTATGTTGTCATGTAGAGGGTGCTGTTGTGCAGAGGATGCCGTCACACAGAGGATGCTATCACACATAGGATGTTGTCACACAGAGGATGTCATCGCGTAGAGGATGTTTTCGCACAGAGGATGTTGTCATGTAGAGAATGTCGTCGCACAGAGTATCTTGTCGTGCATAGGATGTTGTCGCGCAGAGGATGTTGTCGCGTAGAGGATGTCTTCGCACAAATGATTTTTTCGTGCATAAGATGCTGTCGCGTAGAGGACAATGTCACGCAAAGGATTTTCCTGCACATAGGTTTCAGGGCGCGCTACACAAATGAATGGTTTAGTGGTCAAATTCAAGATCACTTTCTGACCAATTGGAGAGGAATTTTTAAAATCCCCGAGAAAGTTTTGTCGAGAACAAACAAAATAATAAAAAATTCTCTTCGATTTGAAAAACGTTTCATAGTTTGGGATATTCTAAGGAATCTTTGAGCCCTAATTTTTAGTTTTCATGATTTCCTATCCGAGAAATGTTTTTTCGACACGTATTCTGGCCAACTGGAGACGAAGTTCAATAAACCGAGAGAGTTTTTTATTTATCACAAGCTTACCTAGAAAAAATTCTCTCAGTTTTGAAAAATGTAATTTTATTATGCATTTATTGATGAATCCTTTGAATTATTACCAGTCATTATACATTTGAGAGAGCCCTCTCTGGTTGGAAGGGTTAGAATCCAACCTAAATTCAGTTTGTAGGTTACCTCTGTTGTTTGTTTTATCAGCCGAACAAATTTACAGAGTGCTAACAAAATTCATGGAGATGGTTTCCCATTTCCACTCTGGAATAGGTAGGGGCTACACCAGCCTTCCTGGGTGCTTTTGTGATATGAAAATCCTTATATAAAAATAACTCATAAATACACATAAACATCCGACCATATTCAGTAAATGAATATCGCTTGACTGTTTGCAAAAAGAGATATGGATATTCTTACTTGTCCATAAAATTCATTAATATCGATGAATAACTTGAAGAATAATGAGATAATAGAAGAAAAAATAAAAGAAATCAAGTTACATATATGGATGACATATTTCACTTCATCTTCAAATTCCCTTTAGATAGTATGAATGTTCTCCATCATCTCAAAATACAAAATTAAATTACAATACGGGCTTGCAAAAAGCCAATTTAATGGACTCTCTTTAATTCCACTACTCAAAACAAGAAAATGATTTCACCATTGAACGCCTTGTGAAATTCTAAGAAATTTGTCTACAAATTCAACCAAATTCCAAATAGGCTATATTACACCCTCTTCGACACATAAAACAATGCAATAAGAGCTCATTATTAGAAATTTCGACTAAGACTTTTACAAGTGACCTTTGATCACAAAACAAACTTCAAATTCATTATCCTTGTGGAAAAATGAATCCAATGAGTATATACTTTCCTAGGTGTGGACAATATACCTTATGGCACAGTTTTCCATGCAACGCATAAACTAGGATTTTCCTACATGTACTTCTATGCAATCCATACTACCTTGAAATATGTGCCCTTCATAAGGATTTTTGCATCTCGAGATGTGTTTTATCCTTGGGATATGTGCCCAATATATAGGTCGTGGGTTGGAACTAAATCCTAACCTTCTTATGATTTCCACACTCCCCTTTAAGTATTATTTATTGTGTAGTTGTAACCAACTAGAGTTGGCAGAATGTTGGTTAGTGGAATTTGTTAATTTGTTGGGTATAATAGGAAGTCTGAGGCTCAAGCCCCGTGTAGTCCTATATATAGTAAATTTTTGTTTTTATTGGTTATCTAGTTAGAACCACATGTTACATGCATTAGTTTTATTGTTATAACCATATTAATATATGAGGGTGGTTGTAACTATATATTAAATACCCCCTGCACATACCATGGTGTATATCTCGGTCACATGGAATAACATATAACCATATAATATGGGTCGAGGGCTTAGGCCCTCAGCCCTTTTTCCACCCATTCGTTACAATACACAACTTAAAATACAACTCACACCGTAGATAGGTTACGTAACATTTATGTGGAACGTTGGTAGTGGAGGCTTTGGTAAGGTTTATGGAGGTCACAGGTTCGACCCCCATCAACTCCTTAATTTTGCATAACTTAAACCATTAATGACCAATGGGAGGCTGCCACATGGAAACCTCTCATTGGATACCTTGTGTCATGTGTCAACAAATTTTCATTCCATGTGACTTGTATGGTCATGTGCCACATGTCACGCTTGAAATGGTGGCACATGTCACCAAGTTGAATTTTTTCCTAATTTGACTTGAAATTTTACTTCTCATATCTTTGGCATATGACTTCCATTTGACTCATCGTTTGTGTCATTGGAAAGCTAAACGTTGATCTCTATGCGATGATATTTTTTCAAACTTTTGAGATAATAAAATTTTGAGCTTTTTTGGGTCCTTCTGGTCCTTTGTGAGCATTCACCGATCCTCCTGGATCATACCTCCCCATTGAATAAATTTTGGACCTATAAAAGTATGGATTGTTCAGAAATGAAGTGAGATTGATTCTGCCTCACTTGTCCAGTATCATCCAACTTTCCTTCTTGGATAACGAGCACCTGACTCATCACAACCATAATGAAGGTTGAACCAAAATTGTTGAACAAGTTAAGCATTCACTTAAATTCACAAACTCCACCATTCATTGTTGCAGTAGCCAACCATATTCCACTAATTAGTAATAAATTGAAAAACAAAACTGAATATACAGATGCGAAAGAGAATGAACCATCAAAATATCTTCCCTTCTTAACGGGAACAACATAAACCAAAGGACCTATTCTTCTTTCAACCGTAGGCTGTAAATATGGATCCTGGATACTAGCATTAACTAGTATGTGCCCTGTAGTTATGACTGTCAAATTCATCTTCATCTGATGAGATTTCACAATGAACTCAATCCCATCCTTGAAAAGATGATACTTGTTATGTTCCCTGTAGAAAATGGCTTTCCTATCATACAAGTATGGACTTCCCAAAACCATATCGCAAATTTCAAGTGGAATAATGTCTAACTCTACCTCATCAATGAAACTGGATGTGATCGCAAACTGTGACTTGCAATGCTTAGTTACTTGTACCTGAGCATTATCAAAAATCCAACCCAAAGTATACAGTCTTAGATGAGGCCTAGTTTCCAATCCCAACTTCTGAAAAACTTGCTCTGAGATAAGATTCACTTGTGATCCACTATCAACAAGTGTATCAATCTTAGTGTTCTTTGAGATAACTCATAAATGAAACAATTCTTTTATTTTCCTTCCATCAGGTATTACTTTATCCTTTGGAGAAGAAGTTCGCAAACTAAAACTTGCAATAGAAGATTTGCCTTTGATGCTCATAGTTGTAACCTTAGTTTCATCCTCGGAATCTGAACCAAGATCCTGAACTATGATCTTGGTCTTATTTTTACCTTTCCTAGGATGATCCCACTTTGGTTTCAATTATGGATGCAACTTCCAACAATGTTTCTCATCATGTCCTTCTTCTCGCAGTGAGAAAATGTAGACTTATTCTCTTCATCCTTATTTACTATAACTTTCTTCTTACTCTTCCCTTTTCCCTTCGAATTCATGTGGCTCCTCTGACACATCCTCAACATGTTTTCCTTCATTGGCTTCAAGATGTGTATCTTGTATTGATACTTCGTCAATATTAGTAGGATTAAAAATTCATATAGTATGGTGAAGATATGAGTGCATAGCACCAATATACTTTAGAAGAGTTTCAGGATTATGTAATCGAATTCCCAAAGATAATACCTACTATAAGTTTTAAACCTGTGAAGTAAAGAAATGCATACAAATTCTTAAGCAAAACATAAATTAATCAATGGAGAGTTGAAAGGTGCAGAACCAAGGAAGGTTGGTTTTATCCCGGTTAAGGGTTTCCAACGTAAATCTCTGTGTACTATGTGTATGAGCCATTGATTAATTTATGTTTTTCTTAAGAATCGGTATGCATTGCTTTACTTCACAGGTTTAAAACTTGCATGTGGTATCAGAGCTCATTTTTGGCTTCAGGGGGAGGCCTTTGTTTCTGAGGGTTTGGCTCGGTCTTGATAGATCAAGTTTATCTTGGGTCTATGATAAACTTGTGTTCAGTGGAATCTTTTGTAGTGGTGATTCGAGTGTAGAAAAAGGAATGGCAACATCATCTAGAATCGAGATAGAGAAGTTCAATGGTAAACAATTTGAGCTATGGAAGCTCAATATGGAGGAACTTCTTGTAGACAAAGAACAATGGATCACTATGGATCCTGGTACACAACTTACTGGTACATAGTCTAATGGCACACAGTCTACTGGTACACAACCTACTAGTACACAAACTACTAGTACACAACCTATTGGTATGTCGAAGGAATATTGGGAGAAGTTGGATAGAAGAAAAAGGAGTATTATTCGAATCTGCCTGGCAGATTCAGTGTTGTTGAATGTCTTAGGAGAATATACATTCAAGGAACTATGGGATAAGTTAAGGAATTTGTATCAATCAAAGTTCCTGGTAAACAAGTTGTTTCTTTGAAAGAATTTGTATCATATTAGGATGGAATATGGAGATTATGTGACAAAACATATAAATGCCTTTAATACTCTGGCAATTCAACTTGTGTCTATTAATATTACAATTGCAGAAGAAGATAAGTGTATTACTTTGTTATGTTCTTTTCCAGACTCTTGGGATAATCTAGTTGTAGCAATTGGTAGCACCACTCAATCTACATTGAAGTATGAGAATGTAGTTTCATCCTTGTTATCTTAAGAGATGAGGCAAAAAAGAATGGATAGTCAGAGCATGGATGATTTATTTGTAAGAGGCTGTACCCAAGACAAGGATCCTAGTAAGTCTTCCGGGGGGGGGGAGATATAAATATATAGGTAGATCTAAGTGGCTAGGAAAATATTTGAGGAAATGTTGGAAGTGTGGTAAAACAGGGCATTATAAGAAATATTGCAAGTATACGAAGGTTGATAAACAAAAGGTTTCTAATAATACCTCTTTCAAAGAGTTGAAAACCTTCACTGAAGAAGGAGGTGATTTTTACTTGGGATCTATAGGTACACATGCAGACCATGGTGTATGGTTGATTGACTAGGGTGTGTCATATCATATGACTCCTCACAGGGAGTGACTCCATGAATATGAAAAATAAGATGGTGGTGATGTATTCCTAGGAGATGACTCGACAACCAAAATCATGGGACGTGGAAGGGTTAAGTTGTTGCTAAAATATGGAAGGATTAGAAATCTCCTTGGAGTTCTGGACATTCCAAAACTAGCCAGGAGCCTAATATCTGTAAGCAAGTTGAATGATGTCGGAGTGGATACTATGTTGGGAAAGGGCACTTGGAAGATGGTATGAGGAGCAATGATGTTGATGAGGGGCATTCAATGTGGAACTATGTACAAGTTGTTGGGAAGCACTTATGCTAATGGGTGTAATAGTTATGTTGTCCTTGAGTAGAGAGATAAAGAAGACAAGACCAATATTGTCCCTGGAAAGAAGACCATGATGTGGCATCAAAGACTGGGACATATTGGAGAAAAGGGCCTTAGAACACTACATGGTAAAGGTATGGTTGAAGTTATGTCTAATTGCACTTTGGATTTTGATTTATGTGAACATTGCATATATGGTAAACAAAATCGAGTACGATTCCCATCTGGTGCTACAAGAGAAAAGGGGATCTTAGAGTTGTTACAAGTGATGTGTTTGGACTTGTTCATGTTCCATCACTAGGTAAATACACGTATTATGTTTCATTCATAGATGATTTCTCAATGAACACATGGATTTATTTTATAAGAAAGAAGATGAGGTATTTGATAAATTTAAAGAGTTTAAGGCTTTGGTAGAAAATCAGATAGAGAATAAAATAAAGGTATTGAGGAAAAATAATGGTGGATAATTCTGTGGAAATGAATTCAAAGAATTCTGTAAGAAGTGTGCTATAGAAAGGAAG
>SNQJ01S0019625.1:166381-197316 GCA_010110895.2 Picea sitchensis
TCTCCCAAAAACCAGTCCAAGCCATAGGAAAAGAAGGGTCATGGGAAGACAAAGAAGGACACCAGAAAATGGTGTGATTTCTGCACAACACCGATGAATGTCGCTAAAAATAGTCATTGGTGGTCGAGATCAAAGACAAGGAGCTGAACCCTAATTCAAAATCTGATTCTGAAAATACTAGTAAAAGATAGATCATCAACTTATACCCCACTGCTATTTTCATGACCGCAACAATTCAACAAGAAGAACCAACATATCCAAAGAGTGGGGGCTCCTTTTTCATTCACAGATGTGGGTGAAGGGGACCCCGCTGCATTTTATTGTTGATAGCGGAAGCCAGAAGAACCTCATCTCAGTAGAGGTCGTCAAATAGTTGGGATTGTTGACAACACCACACCCGCAACCATACAACATCGGTTGGCTTCGCCAAGGACGATATCTTCATGTTAGCCATCATTTTCTATCGTCATATGACATCCAAACCTTCAAGGATGAGATATTATGTGATGTTTCCCCATGTCTGTGATGTTCTCTTGGGTTAGCCATATTTGTGGAGACGCCATGCTGTTTATGAGTCTCGACCCTGTAATGTCATTATTTCTCTAGGGGGTCATCTCTACAGAATACCAAAGGTAGTTCCGAGTACTATTCCACGTAAATAGTGCCGCAAGGTAGTATCTCATACTACAAAATTCAGCTTCTTCACAATCTGTTCAAAAGGTGAACATAAGAATATTGCAACCACTACAGCCTCAGCCCAAGCACCTTCTATCTAATAGAAGCAGGTCGAAAAGATTGCAAAAAATTGTAAAAATTCCTTCTACATAAAAGAATCTCATGTATCTAGACTGGTTAAAAAGGTCCAACCCTTCCAGCTACATGTTCATGACAACCTTCAACAAGCTAAGCAACACAACTTCTCCAACAAGGCAAGTAGCTCATCAAGATGCAGATTCAACAGATGTGTTTCCCTCTCCCTCAGGCACTCAACGCAATGGATACCATTTATTACTAAGGAGGGAGGATTGATCCAGGTGGATATTGGTGGCCACCCACCTTTTCCAACTGGCTCAAAACAATTTTCTGGCATTTTTGGTAATTTACTATTTTTAGCAGTTTTTAACTTCCGGGACCATTTTGAGGCCCTAAACGATGTTTTTTTTAGGAAAACAGGTTTGCAATATGAAATTTCCTTTGATTTTGTTCCTAAAATGAATCTCCACAACGATACCTTTCCAACGGGTTATGATGCGCCTAAAATGAAGATCGTATGAAAAAGTTACGACCCCTGGAAGTTGATGTACTAACTTACCCAAACAGGGCCCACATCAATTTTGGTGCTTCATCTCCTAGGGTTAGGTTTTTTGATGTCTAGGGTTTTTGGCATTCCTATATATTGTAAAAAGGCCTTCAGAGCCTCATTGTAATCATATTCTTTCGAATGCGAGTAGCGATCACATCTATTCTCAGAGATAAGCTGCCATGATTGTAGCGTGTCTTTCACTCTGTATTTTTACAGTCTCTGTACATTTATTTCATTAATAGAAATCGTGTATTACTATATCTTTGTGTTTATGGTTGCATATCTAATAAATTTCTGTTATATTATTGGATATCCGCGATATCTCTGTGCATTTATTTATTATATCTCTGCTCTCATTTCATGTCGAAAATAATCCGGATCATTTACAAATGACCTCTAATCACAAAATCGACTACAAATTCATGAACCTTTCATAAAAATGAATCCAACAAGTATAAAATTTCCAAGGTGTGGATAATATACCTTATGACATGATTTTTCATGCAACACATGAACTAGGATTTTCTTGGACGTACTTTTATGCAGTGCATACTACCTCAGAATATGTTCTCTGCATTGGGATTTGTGCATCTCATGATGTGTGTTGGCCTTGGGATCCATGCCCAATATATAGGCCATGGGTTGGAACTGAATCCTAACATCCATCCATATTCCGCACTCCCCTTTAAATATTATTTATTGTGTAGTTGTAACCAACTAGAGTTGGAAAAATGTTGGTTAGCGGAAATTGTTATGTTGTTGGGTATAATAGGAGGTCTAGGGTTAAATCCCCGCATACTCCTATATATAATATATATTTTTGTTTTATTGGTTATATGGTTATAACCATATGTTACATGTGTTAGTTTTATTTTTATAGCTATATTAATATACGCGTGTGGTTGTAACTATATGTTAAATACCCTTGCACACATACCATGGTGTATATCTTGGTCACATGGAATAACATATTGTTATAGAAAGGTTTTCCTCACCCCATGCAAATTTCTCAGAAGGCCTTTTCCATTTCCCTATGTAGACCTGAAGTCCCTTTTTGCAGTTCCCAGAGATAAAAATTGTATTTTTCCACATATATGCTACCTAACAACTATACAACATGCATATACGCAGGTTGCACCATTATAGCTCGCGTACATCGGGTTTTGTTCCTAAAATTAAAAAATGGTGTCAGGTTTCCAGGTCACGTAACGAGATCCATGATCGTTGACCTTCCATATACTGGAAACGTTCTGAATCAACCCTTCAATTCCATTTGAAGGACATAAATGGGCCATATCCAAGCTGTGGAAAGGAGGAGAAGAATTCAACTTTGAGAGAAAAGTTACTCTGGAGAAATCATTCACTTCATATTGATTCTACATCCCTTTGTCCTTTTAAGTATGAACACATTTTTCAGCCCCAAATCTCTTCCCTATTTGATGGAGAAACTCATTGTCTCTCTTATATGAGCTTGCCTTTGGTGGAGGCCCTATTTGAAGGGACTTAGTTTCTAAGTTCTGAATGTGTCAACACATTTTGTTTTCATTTATACACTTTTGTTGATGATATTTTAATAGAAATACTCTTTTCTTGTCCAATTAATGTCTTGAAAATATTTGAATTGTTATTCCATGGGAGTATTTGTTATGAGTATTGATGGATTATGCTATTATATGTGCTAACTTTATATATTATTACCATATGATTGAGTATCTTGGTTGTTGAGGACAAGTTGTAGGTGTATATCTTTGAGTCAAGTGCTCAATGATGGACTTCATCGAACGTCTAGATGACATAGGATCTTTATCTTATCTTGTTAGCATGTTTGTTAAGATAGCATACTTGATAGTAAAGTTCATTTCTGCAGTCATTTCTGTTTGTTGTGGTTTACCCCATGCCATAGAGTGATTTTCCTCGTAATAGAATTGGTGACCATACTGGGGAGGGAATCTTATTTTTGGGGCTTGTAGTGTTTTTCGTCTTTGATTTCTCTTGGTTACCTTGAGTTTCTTGTCGTATGATTGCTTGAAAACCACTTTTAATTTTGATTATGAGTCTCTTGGCCTTATCCTTAACCTGGTAGTTTTTTAATACATATACGCAGGTTTTCCATTGAGAGACGCATAGATACGCGAGCTATCATTCTATAGGGAGCATACATACGCGGTTTTCTCCTGAACATTCGCATACATCATCCTTTTTTTCTTGATTTATAAGTTTGATGTTTGCTAGGTAAGTTTTTATGGTTGTTGAGTCTTCTTAGGTCATTGTCAAAACTGTTAAGTGCCTCTAGAGTGATAACCAACCTTTCTTTGGTTGAATTTTTGGGCGGTTTTTCTTTCTCATCATCCTTTTCATTAGTTGTCCTTGCATATTAGGATAGGTGTTTTCTTCTTGATATTCTACTTGGTTTATCGTTGTTTGCGTACTAGAGTGATAGGAAACTCTGGTTGAATTAGAGAAAATATGTTGAGACAATATTGCAGAGGTTTAAAATGAATGGAAGTAAACCAGTCAAGGTTCCAATTCCTATAGGTGTAAATTTATCTGCAGATCAGTGTCCCAAGACACAAGAAGAAGAAGAGGGCATGTCCCATGTTCTGTATGCCAGTGCAGTTGGAAGTTTGATGTATGCAATGGTCTGTACTAAACCATACATTTCACATGCAATGGGAATTTTGAGCAGGTATATGTCAAAACCAGAGAAGGATTCTTCAGGTATTTGCATGGCACTACCAGTTATGGATTGTGCTACCAAGGAAGACTTGTATTGGACACAGTTATGGAAATACATGGTTTTGTTGATGCAAACTGGGCTGGAGATCTGGATCATAAAATATCTACAAGTGGGTATGTGTTTACCCTATTTGGAGGAGCAATCAGTTGGATGAGAAAAAGACAAGTTGTAGTGGCACTCACAACTACAGAAGCAGGATACATGGCATCCAATCATGCAATAAAGGAAGAAGTATGATTACATATATTGTGTTTAGGTATTGGGTTGGTACAACAAGTGATGATATTAGATTGTAACAGTCAGAGTGTCCTGGAAAAGAACCATGCTTATCATTTGAAGACAAAGCATATTGATATTCAATATCACTTTGTGAGAGACATGGTTGAATATAAGAAGGTCTTTCTAGAAAAGGTTGACACTTTGAACAATGTTGGAGATTCATTGACAAAGTATGTGAGCACAGAGAAGTTCTCCTGGTGTAGAGTAACAATGTGAATTTATTCCCTGGATTGTTTACTATGTAATCCTATGAACCCCTGTATGCAAAGAAAACAACAAGTGGGAGAATGTTGGGTATTTGTTATATTCTTTGCATGTGTGTGTGTGGGCACATCAGATTCGACAACTGCATCTAACAATCCCAACTTCCTTTTCTCTTTGTGTCATTTGCATTGGGCACTTTCCTGGGGGGGTCCCAGGTTCCCCCCCTCCCTAGGTTACATGCAACATTTGGCTCTGGGCTATAGCCCATAACTGACAGGGTCCAGGGCAACGCCCCAAAATGTTTTTTTGGTGGATTTTTCTATTTTTAGTGGTTTTTTAAATTAATCCCAGATTAAGGGATTAAGGATTTAGTAGCTACAAAATACCTTAAATATTTTATATGTTGTATGGTGAATGGTGAAATTAATACAATGAAGAGTTGAAAGGTGTGACACCAAGGAAGGTTGGTTTTCTCCCGATTAAGGGTTTCCAACGTAAATCTCTATGTACTATGTGTATGAGCCATTGATTAATTTATGTTTTCCTTAAGAATCTATATGCATTTCTTTACTTCATAGGTTTAAAAATTACACCTACCTCTTGAATTCATCTATATAAGCTTGAACATTTTCCCCTTTTCCTTGCCTTAAATGTTTCCAAACAATCATTAATGTTTGCATATAAGATAATGGATACAATTTATTTCTTAATGTGGAAACAAATTCAATCCAGGAAGAAATGATTTTTCCATGTTGAATAATATCATCTTGTGTCCGACTCTCCCACCATATCAAAGTTGTGCCACTCAGGTGAAGAGTAACCAATTGTATCCTGTATGATTTTCTGTACCCTGAAATACACTTCAATCTGCTTGACCCAATTATCCAACTTCTCTACATTAAACTCTCCATCATAAGTAGGAAAATCAAACTTTACATCTAGATTTAACAAAGGAAGATCATGAGAATGAGAACACTTTTTAGAAAACTTTTTCCTCTTATGAGAAGAATGTTTACTTTCATCAAAAGAAGAAGAATAATAATAAGAAGAAGAATATGATGATGATGATGATGATGATGATGATGATGATGAGGATGGAGGATACCCTGGAGATTCTTCAACTTCTCCTCCTCCTTCAACTGCTTCAGTTTTTACCATTGTTTCAACTGGACCACCTTCATTTTGATGAGGAGTTGCTATTCATTTTTCTAGGTCTTCCCATAACTCCTTAACNAGGAATATCATGAGAATGAGAACACTTTTTAGAAAACTTTTTCCTCTTATGAGAAGAATGTTTACTTTCATCAAAAGAAGAAGAATAATAATAAGAAGAAGAATATGATGATGATGATGAGGAGGAGGAGGAGGATGGAGGATACCCTGGAGATTCTTCAACTTCTCCTCCTCCTTCAACTGCTTCAGTTTTTACCATTGTTTCAACTGGACCACCTTCATTTTGATGAGGAGTTGCTATTCATTTTTCTAGGTCTTCCCATAACTCCTTAACCATATTTTTCATCTCAAGAAGCATCCTTCGAAATTTCTTATCAGCCTCAGAAACAAATTCTTCATGCCCCATTTATTTCCTTCAGAATACACGTTCAATCTCAATATTAAATTCTTCATGTGTGCCTTCACCTCATTTAGATTTGGACCTCGTAAGCATTTACTTGCAAATACACATCAAAACCAGATTTGATACCAATTTGATACATAAATCCTTAGATGAAAAAATAACTCTAAAATACACATAACATCCGACCAGATTCGGTAAACGAAGATTTCTTGACTATTTGCAAAAAACACATGTGAATATGCTTACTTGTCCATAAACTTCATTAATACTAATGAATACCTTGAAGAATAATGAGATAACACAACAAAAAATAAAATAACTCAGATTACATATATGGATGACATATGTCACTACATCTTCAAAGTCCCTTTAGATAGTATGACTATTCTCCATCATCTCAAAATGCCAAATTACATTTCAATATGGGCTTGCAAAAAGCCAATTTAATGTACTCTATTTAATTCCACTACTCAAAACAAGATAATGAGTTCACCATTGAAATCCTTGCAAAATTATGATAGATTTGACTATAAATTCGACCAAATTCTGAACAGGCTCAATTACAACCTTTTCGACACACAAAATAATGCGTTAAGATCTCATTAGTGACAATTTGGACTAAGAATTTTACAAATGAACTATAATCACAAAATAGAATTCAAATTCATGAACCTTGTAGAAAAACAAATCCAACAAGTATAAACTTTCCTAGGTGTCGATAATATACCTTATGACATGCTTTGTCATGCAACACACGAACTAGGATTTTCCATGCTCCCCTTTAAATATTATTTATTCTGTAGTTGTAACCAACTAGAGTTGGCAGAATGTTGGTTAGCGGAATTTGTTATGTTGTTGGGTATAATAAGAGTTCTAGGGTTCAAGCCTCGTAGACTCCTACATATAGTATATATTTTTGTTTTATTGGTTATGTGGTTATAAACCATATGTTACATATGTTAGTTTTATTTTTATAGCCATATTAATATACGTGGGTGGTTGTAACTATATGTTAAATACCCCCTCACACATACCATGGTGTATATCTTGGTCACATGGAATAACATATTGTTATAGAAAGATTTTCCTCACTCCATGCAACTTTCCCAGAAGGCCTTTTCCATTTCCCTATGTGGACGTGAAGTCCCTTTTTGCAGTTCCCAGAGATAAAAAATGTATTTTTTCACATATATGTGCCCTAACAACTATACAACATGCGTATATGTAGGTTGCACCATTACAACTTGCGTACATCAGGTTTTTGCCCAAAATTAAAAAATGGTGTCGGGTTTCCATGTCACATCACGATATCCATGATCCTTGACCTTCCATATACTGGAAGCATTCCGAATCGACCCTTCAATTCCATTTGAAGTATATAAATGGGCCATATCCAAGCTGTGGAAAGGAAGAGAGGAATTCAAATTTGGGAGAAAAGTTACTTTGGAGAAATTATTCACTTCATATTGAGTCTGCATCCCTTTTCCTTTTAAGTATGAACACATTGTTCAGCCCCCAAGCTCTTCCCTATTTGATGGAGAACCTCATTGTCTCTCTTATATTGGATTGCCTTTGGTGGAGGATTGAAGTGGTGGAGGCCTAGTTTGAAGGGACTTAGTTTCTCATTTCTGAATGTGTCGACACAAAAGTTTGTCATTTATACACTTTTGTTGATGATATTTTAATAGAAATACTATTTTCTTGTCCAATTAATGTCTTGCAAATATTTGAATTGTTATTCCATGGGCATATTTGTTATGAATATTGATGGATTATGCTATTATATGTGCTAAATTTATATATTATCACCATATCACCATATGATCATGGTGTGCAGTACATAAGAGGTTGGGGATCATTTAAAAGAAAGAGAGGATTAACCCTCTGGTACATTTGTAGAAGACCGGGACATCTGGCTAAGGAATTCCCTGGTGGAAGACCTAGTTGCCTCTGTTGTAAGGATCTATACCATGAAGTGTTGGATTGCCTCAGAATGATTGCTAAGCTTAAAGGAATGAATATGAATAAAGAAAATCCTATGGTATCTTGAGAGGCTATAGCATAACCCTAGGAAGAATCAGAGAAAATATTGCTACAAATGAGAGAAACCTTGAATGACCACTGACATATTAGATTATCATAGATCTTTAAAGACAAGGAAATCCTTGAAGCAAGAATAGGAGACTTCGAAATTGACTGTGTTCTGTATGAAGAAACACAGGTGAATATCATGACAAAGAGAACTTGGGAAGCTATAGGAATGTCTTCTATGATTCCTTCATTAGGGGGACTAGGGTTATTTAGAGGAAAACTGGTAAACCTGTGTGGAAGGCTCGCTTAAATACATATGACAGTCAATGGAACTTCGATGGAGGAAGATTTTGAGATTATTAAATTTGTTGAATACCACGCCCCGTTTACCATGTTAATAGCAAAACCTTGGATTGACAGACCTCAAGCCAAATGAAAGGAAGAAGAAGAAGTTTTGAAGTAGAAGAAACAAGAATTAAAATATTTCATGACTAGAAAGATTGCACAATTGATTGAAGAACTAGAGAACAGATCGAAGATATTTGACACTAGATACCCTGATGTCAAAGCTGCAAGAACACTAGAATATCCACAAAAGACTGAAGTACTTACTCCAGATAAAGAAGATGTATTACCCCTGAATCCTAGGAAAGAATCTCAATAGCACATAGTGACTATGTTAAAAGAAGATAAGAATTAGAATGGAAAAATACATACCAAGCCGAAGCTCACTGGAAAGAAGGCTAGAAATCTAAGTAAGAAGAGGGCTAAGATTGAAAAGATATAGAAGATTATGGAGGGAACTTCGCAGAAAGAAAATTTTCAGAATTGGAACTTCGTCGGGATATCAGAACAATGCCACATGGTACCTCTCTAGCGAGAAGCAATATAGTCGTTGTGGCTGATATATCCATTCAAATCCCACTCTGAATGGGTTGAAAATCATTTACAGCTCAACACCAGATCATTGGGATGCACCATAACAGACAGAACAAGAGTTAATGAGGCTTCATACCTGGTACAAGCGAACCATTGCCGAGTTTCCTGCTTATCCCATTGCGCCATGCACGAAGAACACTTTTACTAACCAAGAGTTTTTGCCCGCAGACTAAGTGAATTGTATACAATGATCATTGCGTTATTAATATTTGTTCTAGTTTTGTATCTAAGTTCATCATGACCTCGATAATTTTAATCCCAAGCGTGAATGTCTGACGAGCTCACTGCAGTTGAAGAATAAGTAAAGAAAGTTCTCCTCGAATTAATGACTGAAAGAGTCATGTCAGAGAGAGGAGTGTCTACAGGTGTACAAGCATCTTCGACGAGAGGACTACCGACCTCTCCATCCACTGCTCGAGCTGGTCCATCCTGGAAAGTAGATGAAAAGCCAACTAAGAATAGGTATGATCTCACGAATGCTAAGTTAATCCCGAGTATACTACCCACCTATCTACCACCTCTGAGTGGCATGATAAATCGATACAATGTGCCTAGAGATTTTTAGTACGCCTTGGTCACTGCATACCTCCCGAAGGGGATACACACAGTTTGCGCCGACCAAGATAAAATTGTAGTGTTGAAGTTTAGTGACTTCAACCTCGGCAACATGAAGGTCTATAACATGCTCGCCCATATAAGTATCTGACCAGAACAAAAGGAAATAATTCAAAGATAATTCCTCAATCATGGACCCATAACCTCGCGCATTCCACACTACTCAACGTCATGAAGATCCTGCACTTCGGAAGGCACCAAGAAGTGAACACATGTGTCAAGCTACTGCTGTCCTATTACCATGGCAGATACTTATGGTTAAACCACCATATCACAGTGGATCTGACGTTGATCAATCAGATCACAGGGATAAGCATGCAAGGCCTTGCCCCACAGAAGTTTTACCTGGGAAAATCCATGGATTACACTCTTGCGCAAAATATTAAAGACGCCTACGAAGATGTCGAGAAGAGCACACGAGGATACAAGGTAGCTTCTCTCCAGAGAGGTGTAGTGCACCTCGCCTGCCAATTTATTGTAGGCAAGTTGGTGTGAAAGAATTGACCCACCCAAGTCACTGGTTTTCTAGTCGACCTCACAGGGAAGTGTGTAAAAGGACTTCATATGAATTGGGTGCAGTACCTGGAAAACCAGTTGGAACTAGACTGCAGGGAAGCCCAAGATCAGGGATATGAATTCCACTTCAATTGGATATTGATCCTGATCACTTTCATTGCATGGGAGATGCCAGAAGGTGCGATCTTCCCAGACATCGAGCCGTTTGAACCTTTGGCCGTGAAGTTCAGTACACTGTGGTACTCGAATGACATGAATAAACAGTGGCAGTCAAATGTCATGTTCCATACATATTACAACCAGTTGAAGGCATCCATATAGTCCCAACCTCATATGACCCTGAATACCCTCCACAGGTTTTGACCCTTAATGAAATTCAGCGCAGACCGCCATTTTATCTACATCATAGTGTGCATAGATGGACATAAACAACAGTTGCAGTCATACTACAAGTTGACGGAGGATGACCTGGAAAAGATTACCAAGGAATGGTTGGCAGACCTCCTTGTTCCAATGGACCCTGCGGAGATGCCTGATGTTGACAGTCTAGAAACTGTGCCGTATACAACTGTACCTAGAAATATAAAGAAGACCAAAGAGGTCCATGATTTAGATAGCGCATCTGTGAATACCACTTCCATCTCAACAAAGCAAGGAGGAGATGGAAGAGAGATACATGGTGTAGAATTTGAACAAAATAAAGGTGAGGTTACACCATTTAGAGACAAGGAGGACCCCTCAAAGAAAAGGAAGTTTTCCCCACTGAAACCCTCATCCCAGAATAAAGTGAAAGCAACCAGGACCAAATTTGAGACCACCCTCACCTCAAATGACTTCAAATTCATCATCGCAACACTGAACAATGCTTCACTGGAGATAGAATAGAAGTAAAAATATAATAAGGAGGAGGTGTTTAGTTGGATTAAAAATGATCTCCAAGGGGTGTAGCAGGCATTACAGTCTAGCCGTGCAGTTTCTACTGCGCCTCTGTCAACAGGAACAATAGAACTAGGTGATGTGCAAGCTCAACTACACCACATCGTTGATACAGTCGAAGCTCACCTTCGACGAGCTCAGGAAGAGAAAGCAAAAGCCACCCAGGCTCTAGTGCAAGTACATAAATACCTTGAGGAGCAACATAGTGCCACAGAACGGGAAAAACTTGCTATACAAGAGAAGTGGGATGAAGAAAAAGCACAGTTACGATAAAGCAAGGAACAATTGCTCTCTGAGAAACGCGAAGTAAAGGAAATGGTTCACAAAGAACTTTTCTCTATGAGAGTTGTCGGAGTAAAGGCTGAAGAACAAGTTCCAAAACAAGTGGCACAACTTGAACAGGTAATCCAACAACTCCAACAATGCATAGAAAACTTGGAGCTCCGCACTGTGCCCGAGACCCCTCAAGATGTAAGAGACCTAAGGGAAGAAACTGCCTGAAGTGCATTTGATAGACTAAAATATCTTTCCTTGGAGTTGAATCAGCTGAGTAACTGGAGTGCCAGACATACGAGAACCTCACCAAAAATGCATAGTTACATGCATTAGAGTCGCAACTCAAGGAAGCAAAACAACACGCAGACACACTACAGGTGCAACTGAAGGCCTTGTCAGTTGTAGAAAGAATGAAGCGGTCTCAGGAGTAACGCACCACCCAACATCATATCCATATGATTCAAATAAGAGTGATGGAAGTTACTCAATGGCTCCAACTAGTACAAGATAAAGTGTGCTAGTTATTCACAGAGGTTGAAATCCTAGGAGCAGAGCTAGAACAGGTTGTCATTGCAGCAGAAAAATGCCTAGAAGGGCCCGTGAACGACAAAGTGATCCAATAATTCATTGAGAAAGAGGTCATAGCACAACAACAAGTCGAAGTAGATCGAGCCAATCTCGAGGCCTTTGAAGTAGAATTGGTCAGATCAGAGTGACTCGGGACGAGTCATAGGTGAGTGTTGGGGGCTTGTTGGCCCTTGACCAAGTTTTGGGAGATTCTTGGTCATAGTGACCTATTTTGGGACTTCGACAACCTGTCGAAGGAGGAGTCCAAGACGAAGTGGATATCACGGGATCTCGGCCCAATTTTGGATCCTTTTTGGGTTTTTTGGGAATATGTAATGGGAATGGAATGTCAGCCCATGGGTTTACCCATGTTTAGGCCTATTTTATATGTATAAATAGAAGGATAGGCAATGTAAGAAAAAGGGGAATAGTGCATCTAGGTGATGTGAATGTATGCTAAGTGTGAGTAGAGTCTGTAAGTGCTTTGTGCATGACTATAAGATACTTGCAGAGCTAAGTGAAGGTCCTTGTAGCATATTGTGGAGGGCTTAGTGTTGTAACACAAGGAAGAAGGATCTAGCGAGCCACATAGGTCTTCTGTCCTGTGTGGAGTAAGGGTTTTGATGGATTTGTCTTGTAACTGATTGATTGAAGACAATAAATAAGAAGAGTTGGTTGACGTAGCCCTAGGGTGGGGGTGAACCATGTAAACACTGTGTTGTCTTGTTTTGTACTTGTCTTAATTTGTTTATGTCTTCTTTTGCTAAGTGATTTAAGATGATTAGATAGATATACTTATGCTTAGTGCTAATGATATGTGAGAATATTAGATTTGATCCATATGAATGTTCTTAGTGCTTGATCTGCTATATCTGACCTATCTATTGATTTTAAGTGCTTAAGTAAATTATAACAGTGTGAATGTTGTGAAGCCTTGCTTTATCAATGAAGTGATTAATGATTATATATTGAGGAACTGATGGTGCTAAGTGATTTATTAGGTAGTAAAATCACCGATCTGTGTCCCAACTAAGTTTGTAGACACCTGAGTCTTGCAACCACCCTTTCCTTTACCTCGATTGAGACTTCATCTACTTCGCAGGTGTTGCCAAAAGGGCCAGTAGTTAGGGATTTGTTGGTGCACTGTTGTAGCGTTGAACCCTGGGTCTCCCCTATCCCAATACATCCAAGTTCCTCCAAATCATCAAGCTACTACTTTGTAACTCATGTTGACTGATGAGAGATTCCTTAATGATCTCCTTGTAGCGAGTCTCCTTCCATCGAATTCAACCCATATATTCTATAAACGAGGCCTAGAGTCCTATGACTACCTAGAAGATTTCAGTTATCAGTGGAAGGTTCTCTTGCTATCGATAGTTGGGAATACATCAATGTCTCTTCATCGATGGATTATTCAAGTGTTCGACCTCAACACCTTTATTCACACTTGTAAGAATTTATTTGGTGCCTTGATACCTACTTTCATTATCAGTAAGATGCCTTGTTTTTTTTAACCATATGCCTTAATGACGGGTAATCAAATGAACTCTCATTGTGTTCGACCTCAAATCCTTTATTCACATGATGTGTACTTGCACCTTTGGTGGATAGTGTAGGTGATATAATATGGGTTGAGGGCTTTAGGCCCTCAAGCCTCTTTCCACCCAATTGTTACAATACCTAAATTTAAATACAACTCGTGCCATAGATAGGTTAAGTAACAATCATGTGGCGTTTTGGTAGTGGAGACTTTGGTAAGGTTTATGGAGGTCATGGGTTGGAATTCCATGGACTCCATAGTTTTGCATAACTTGAACCATTAATGGCCAATGGGAGGTTACCACGTGCAAACCTCTCATTGGATCCCTTGTACCACATGTCAACAACTGATTAGTCCACTTAGATGTAAGATTTTCCCAGTCATCTCACCAAATTTCATGCCATGCCACCTGTATGGTCATGTGTCACATGTCAGCGTTGCAATCGTGACATGTGTCACCTTGTTGAATTTTTTCTTGATTTGAATTGAACTTTGACCACTCATATCTTTTTCATATGAAGTTCATTTGAATTACAACGTCGTTGGAAAGATAACGATGAACTATATGCAATGAGGTTGTTTTCTTGAACTTTTGAGATGGTCAAATTTTGATATTTTTTGGGTCCTTATGGTCCTATGTGAGCATTTCGGATCCTCCTAGATCTCTGTGAGTGTTCCTGGATCCTCTTGGATCATTGTGTTCCAATTTAACCCATTGGAATTACAAACATTTATCTAAGTAGTTAGCTAAGTCCTTTTTCATTCCTTGCCAATAGAACAATTTATTAGTGGTTGTGATCATTTTTGGGTAACCAAGATGACCAATATATGGTATTTTATGTAGTTCATCCATGATGAATGTATTCAATTTGTCACAATTCAGGATGTACAACTTGCCTTTGTAAGTTAGGAGGCCATCACTCATCATTTGATAATCAACATACTTCAGTTGTATGGGTTCTTGTTCGAGATATGTTTTTATAGTCTTGAAACGTTCATTTACTTATTATGCACTTTGAACTCTTTCCTTGAGGTTTGTTTCATAGGTGGTTACAACTGCCAAGTGGATCACTTTCATGCTTCTACCGAGGGCATTGATCACTCTATTTTATTTCTCTGTAATGTGTTTTATCTCAATGTCAAACACACCGATGAGAGATATCCACCTATATTGACTAACATTTAATTTGGGATGGTAAAATAAATATCTCAACCTACTATGGTCTGTCATGAGCACAAATTTTCTGCCGAGGAGGTAATGTCTCCATATTTTTAAAGCATGCACTATGGAGCTAACTCCAGGTCGTGGGTCACATAATTTATTTCATGTTTATTCAATTTTATGGATTCATAACATATTGCATGGCCTTCCTGCATGAGGACTCCACTGAGTCCTTCCTTGCAGGCATTGGTGCACATAAGATGTAACATCTCCATCCACCAACAGGTCAGGCCATGGCACTATTCAGACACTTTACTTATCTCTGAAACCATATTGTAACATACCCAGCTTCTATTTTGAGCTATGCCACATAAGTTTTTCTAGTTGCATGCATTTAAAACATACACACACAACACTCTTGTGGAAGATTTATATATAAAACGTAACAAACAAATACATTACATAAATGCACAAATTCACATTGAAATAACAGTAACATAGACATGCAACATATAAAAGAAATACCCAAAAACCTACAGACAGGTATAACCACGCATATGATAAACCCATAAAATAAACACGTAGATAACAATGCCGCATGTAAATTTATCACACAATTGGCACTTATCTTGGTAGGAATGTCACCAACTGCATGTAGACCTTCCAAGAACCTCCCAGACTTAGAACACACTATTCATCACTCTCAATAGTGAGTCACCCCGAGCTGGGACTAAACTCCACCTAGGTAAACAGTTCTTAACCAGGCTAATGGCTCATGGAAAATAGGAAAGACTCCATCTCAGGTGCTCATTCAACTAAGAACCTATAGTCCCTCATTCCCAACATGCATGTCCCACCCAAGGAAGTGTGCTCCTTCTCTGCTCAACAGTCCCTCGACTGCCCCACTTTCTTTTCAGAGCTTCAACAACAAGCTGGACAGGAAGTCTCAGAGCTCTGTAGTTGTAGTTTAGCACCTTCAGGAAATCAATTCCCAACAATTCTCTCGCCCAGAGAGAAATTTCTCACGGGCCTGACAACCCACCTCTTCAATATCCCACAGGACTGACAACCTGCTTCTTCAGTCCCACTCCCTAGCTAACCGGCTACACCAACCTTTGTGGCCATGAATACAAGCTCGATATAGTGACCGAAAGTTTGGAGGATAATTGACTGCGTGAGTGAAAATGGTCATGGAATCTTGGTTGAATGATGGAAGGAATCATGGAAAGGATGATAGTAAGAATGATGGGGAAGGTGTGAAAATGAACTAAGTCCCAACAATATGTATGCATGTCCCCAACTTGACACTTGTCATGTTGAGAGCTACTTTGGCCCACTTGTCCCCAACTTTGGAACTTAGGATAAACTAATTATCCATACTTTATGATTTAAGAAATATTAATATAATATTCCTTTTTGGATCAAGCTCCCTAGCTTATCCCCTTTCCTTAAATTAGCCCCTTCCTTTCCCTAACTAGTGGAGTTTAGTCCCCCATCTCTTTTATTGTGGTCGGTCTGCGTGCAACGATGTATTTTATATTAAATATGAGACATGTACAAAAACAGGCGCACTGGCCTTTAACATCTAGGCTCTCCATCCTAATCAAAACATAAGCATCCTAGATTATAATAACTGGCTCACCAGCCTATAAAACATATCTTATACACAAAGGCTCCCTGGCCTCAACATCACACACACTTAATATGTCGTGCACGGTATCCTGGAATGTGCACAGTTCCTTATTTTAGTGCGCAATACATGCGCGCACTATGCCAAGAATGTGCATACAAAAAATGATATCAAAAAAACTCACCATCTTAAGCACATTTGTATTTACATTTACACTTGGGTTCAGCCTTAGGGATATTACAATCCCCTCCATTTATTTATGTACTATCCTTAGTGCATACTGTACCCATGTACAACTAAATTTCAAAAATCCTTAAAAAGTTGTGGGTATTCTGCCTACATTGCATCCTCATGCTCCCAAGTAGCGTCCTCAGGACTGTACCAGGTCCATTGGACCTTTACAAGCCCTATGGCTCGATTCTGGAGCTGTTTGATTTTCCGATCCAGAATGCGCATCAGATGCACTTGAAAAGCGACTTCTTGCTCCACCTGAATCACATTCCAATCAATAACATGATTAGTATCATGCATATATTTCTTTAGCAATGATAGATGGAATACATTATGAACAGACATAGATGCAGGCAATGCAATCATATAAGCTACTAGACCAATCCTCTCTAGGATTTCAAACGACCCACAATAGCGAGATGCCAATGTTGAACAATTTCCCAACTTCATAGAACTTCTGTTGGCTTTCACTTTCAAGAATACATGGTCACCCACTTTAAATTCCCTGTGAGTTTTGCCCTTATCCACATAGATTTTCTACTTGTCCTGGGAAACCTTTAAATTTTGTTTTATTTTCAACATTTTCTCTTCCATTTCCCTGATAAAATCTGGCCCAAGCACTGCTCTATCTGCTGGGTTATCCCAGCTTACCAGCGTGTTTCACTTTCTGCCATAAAGTGCCTCGAATGGGCTCATATTTAGAGATGCTTGGTACCCATTATTATAAGAAAACTATACCAAGTGTAGGTAGTCTTCCCATTTTGATGGTTTATCCATCACATACATCCTCAACATATCCTCAATCACTTGATTCACCCTCTCTGTTTGTCCATTTGTTTCTGGATGATAAGCTGTACTAAAATTCAAATTTGTTCCAAATCCATTAAATAATCCCTTCCAAAATTTTGAGGTAAATTTTGGATCTCTGTCAGACACAATTGTCTTGGGTATGCTTTGTAATCTAGCAATTTCCCTCATATAAACATCAACAATGTTCACTTCCTTGTGAGTTTCCTTAACTGGAATAAAATGGGCATCTTTAGTAAGCTTATCCACCACTACCATGATAGAATCATGTTGCTTATTTTTTCTCGGCAGTTTGGTAATGAAATCCATGGTTACAACTTCCCATTTCCACTCAGGAATGGGTAATGGCTGTAGCAAACCATCTGGGTGTCTATGCTCAGCCTTTACTTTTTGACATTCCAAACATCTGGCAATAAAATCAACAACCTCTTTCTTCATGCCTGGCCAATAATATTGGCTCTTGACAGCTGCAATAGTTTTCTGATATTCTGGGTGCCCAGCATAAGGCACATTATGCATTTCTCTCAATATCAGATTTTTCAACTACTGGGAATTTGTTACATAAATTCTGCCCCTGTACATGAGAATTTCATCCTTATCTAGCTTGTATTTTCCAATTTTCTGCTGCAAATTACCTTGCTGTAGTTTTGCCACTAAATCCTTGTATTGTAAATCTGATTTGGCAATCTCTATAATTATGTGTTTCAAATCTGATTGATACATGCTAATGGTTGTAGCATGCATTTCATGCACTCTTCTGCTGAGTGCATCAACCAATTTGTTCTCTTTCCCCTTGATATGCTTTATATCAAAGTCATATTCTCTTAGAAATTATAACCATCTGCTTTGCCTAGCATTTAGAGTTGGCTGATCAAACAAATATCTTAGACCATTGTGGTATGTCCTCATCTCAAACCTTTTCCCCATGAGGTAGTGTCTCCATTTCCTCAAGGCATGTACTATGGCTACCAACTCCAAATCATGAGTGGCATAGTTTCTTTCATGCTCCTTCAGCTTCCTTGAATTATAACATATAAAAAACCCATTTTGACCGAGGACTCCACCAAGTCCCTCTTTACATGCATTTGTGCATACCATGAAGTATTCATTTGGGTCTACTATCCTTAATATTGGAGCACTTGTTAATAATTGTTTCAAGTGTTGGAAACTCTTTTCACAATCCAATGTCCATTGAACTTTACACCTTTTCTTTGCAAGGAAGTGATTGGGTGTGTAATATTTAAGAATCCTTCAATAAATATTCTGTAGTAGCCTGCAAGACCCATGAATGATCTGACCTCTATCACATTCTTTGGCACTACCCATTTTCTAATGGCTTCTATCTTCTCAGGATCCACTGCTATCCCATCCTTTGAAATGCTATGTCCCAAATAGTGAATTTGCTTCTGATAAAATGAGCACTTGCTCAATTTGGCATACAATTGATGAATTTGTTTCATAAATGAGCATCTGCTCAATTTGGCATACAATTGAGGCTTCCTAATTGCAAAACCATTCTTAAATGATGTTCAGTGTTTCCTATTCCTCTGACTTGAATATATGAGAATGTCATCCAAAAAGGACAATGACAAACTTGTCTAAATATTCTTGGAAACACCATTCATTAAGCATGAAAGCAAAGCAGTTGGTGCATTTGATAACCCAAATGGAATCACTGTGAACTCATAATGACCATACCTTGTCCTGAAAGCAGCCTTGCTTATAACATCCTCTTTAATCCTTACCCAATGGTATCCTGACCTGAGATCTATCTTTGAAAATATCTTTTCATCCTTTAATTGATCAAAGAGATCATCAATCCTTGGCAGAGGATACTTGTTCTTCACAGTCACTTTATTCAACTGTCTGAAATCAATGCACAATATTAATGTTCCATCTTTCTTCTTCACAAACAAGACTAGGGAACCCCAAGGTGACACACTTGGGCGTAGATACCCCTTCTTCAGAATCTCTTCAAGTTGCATTTGCAACTCCTTCAGCTCCGATGTACTCATTTTGTAAGGAGTCTTTGACACTGGAGATGCTCTAGGATTAGATTTATAGAGAAATCAATGTCCCTCCTTGGGGGTAGTCCTGGTACCTCCTTGAATACATCTTCAAAATCTTCTAGGACTGCATAATCTTCCAAATTTGACACCTTATCTTTAGGTGTCTCCTCCATATGAGCTACAAATATTTGACACCCTTTTATGTAACAGTTCTTTAGCTGCAATGCTGAAATCTCTCTGATGGTTACTGCCCTAGGAATTCCCTGCACTTTCCTTATTTTCCCTTCCTCATCCAAGCAAGTAAATGTTTTTTTATGACATTCTAGGAGAGCATGATGTTGGTCTAACCAATCCATCCCAATTAGATAGTCATAGGAACCTAAAGGCAAGATGTTCAAATCTGCCTTGTTGTTCAGTCCATTCATGTCCATAAGACACGACTTAACCATCTCATTAAATTTTCTTTTAGTTCATGTAGCCATCTGCACCAACTAAGATTTCCCATGCTTGCTTCTTGGCAAATGCAAACTTTCCACCATCCTAGGATATATATAACTATGAATAGATCCTGAATCAATTAAAATAGCAATGGTTTGGTGGTTGATAATACTTTCCACTTCAATCATATGTGACTGATACTCTACTTGCTTGTTGTCGAGGGATACATAGATCCTAGGTACCTTTCTACCCATGTCCTCCACTATTTCACCTTGCTGTACATTGTGAACAATCCTTCCTTTTTCACCTCTGTGAGGACAATATCTGAACATGTGATCCCCTTTACAACCCCAACATTGAATAGGTGTTTTCCTTGGCCTTTGAATCCCTATGTCAATCATTCTGGGTTCTCTAGGAGTTTTTTGTCCTTGAGGATTGTTTCTGAAGAATGGTGGCTTATATCCCTTCTTCCTCTGATCCACCTTGAATTTATTTTTGTCTTCCCAATCTTTTTGGAATGTTGGCCTTGATTTTTGTTGATCATATAGGCATTTAGCTTGCCTTATGGTCTCCTCCAATGTATTGGGATCATCATACTGTATTTTGTCACTGATAATTGATGGAAATCCACTCAAATACCTTTAAATATTCACTGTCTCATCCTTGATGAAAGAGACATACTTCAATAGTTCTGAAAACCTTCTCTCATAGTCATCAATGGTCATACCCCCAAGCTTCAGTTCAAAGAAATCTTTCATTTTCTTGTCATAGTATCTCTTAATCAAATATTTCTTCTCAAAATACCTTATGAACTCCCTCCAAGTAACACTTTTCTCTTTAATGTGCTGCACCTGCACAAGCTGATCCCACCACATGGATGCCTTTCCTTTGAGTTGATAGATGACAATTCTACCTTTTACATGAGAAGAATAATTATGCAATTGGAAATACTTTCTCATGCCCAACAACCATGTTTATGCATCTTCATCCTTCTTGTGCACATCATCAAATGTAGGAGGTTTGATTTTGTTCATTTCTCCTCGTAGCTCATCCACCCTAGACCTCTTGTGCTTTCCAACAGGGGATGGAATTGAGTCTCTATCTGATCTCTTGTTGGAATTCCTTTGGGAGTGTTGGTGATTCCTGCTAACACTTCTTGTTTTTTCTTTTCTCATTATGAGACTTGTGATTTCTTGACTTGCTCGGGCCACTCTCCTTATCCAATTTATTTTCTATTCTATTCAAGATCTCCAATAACTTCATGTTGAAGTCATTCTACTGCTCCTTGGCTCTCATAAGCCTTTCATTATCAACTTTATGGCTTTGAACATCCTTCTGTAAATTTTTAATGGTCTTTTCCATATTCATGTTTTCATCCCTTTCTTCTCCATGTCCATTGAAGTTGTTCCTTCAATCCTCAAATGGACATCCATCCCTCTGACTTCATGTTCCTGGATGTAATTCCATTGTACCTCTTCCATTACTCTGGACTCTAATTCAATATTGATCTAGCTTTTGTTAACTCTGCAAAATGTGTAGCCAGCAAAACTTTGTCAGGCGAACTGTTTCAACAATTTCATGATAATATGAACCATTCCGGTTCAATAATATATATCATAATTTTTTCTTCTGAGTTCCAAGAAATTTGAATGCCTTGATCAATTTTCTGGGTGGATGATTATATTCCACTGTCTAAGACCTTTCCAATGCCTACTCACATGCTCAATTCTGAGTCTTGAGCAAAATTTATGGCTCCATGGAGCTAGTTGGATCTTACAATTTACCCTTCACTGTTTATGTTGTATCTTTCTCATAAAAGCTCCGTTTGACGAACAATTTACCCCATTAGAAAGATCTATCTTAGCTCTTTTATTTGAGATGCAAATAAAACATGTGCCTTGGCACACTCTGTTCTCGTGGTTTTTGATTTGCTAAAAATGCTCTTAAGGCCCTCAAAAAACGCGTTGCAAAAAGGTGACGTTCAAACGATATAAAACATCGCGGAAAATCGTTGGTTTATGTTGTTCTTCACCCTTCAAACAACTTCACACGCACAAATTTCAATCTGTGCACCCATATTTTCCATGTGCTCCAACCTCACAGGGTAAATCATGCTTCATGCACTTTAAAAACCACTGCGTATCACTTCTTTGTCGCACCAATAACTTGAGCGCACTTTTGTGTCACGCGCCGATATCTATCGCGTGCAGTTTTGGTTCTTGCACTATTACCCATTGCGCTCAGTTTTGTATCATACATTGATATTCCACATGCATCTCGCTCTATGCATTGCACCATGCAAAATTTTAGTATGCCCCCACCACACATCAATACTCTGCGCACTCCATATTAAACTATCGCGCGACAACATATACCCATATTGTGCGTGTGCCAACCAAACTCCTCTACGCTCTACCAACACTGCATACACCCTACGTGCCATTATTATGTGTGTGTACACCGCACACACCTTCATATGTGTGTGCACTCCGCGAAATGCTAAATTTAGTGCACACACCCTCACACCAATATTTTTCCCTCGGGCGTCAAAATTTAGCGTGCACATCAGCACGCCAATACCTTGCCGCGCAGTGCCGAATTCTACCTATCCCGACCGTTTCACTGCGCCACATGAATTTTTTGGTGTGACCAACTATGCACATTCACCTTTATGTGCATTGATTCCTCGTGAATTCCACTGTAGAAATTGGGTCTTTTTCATAACTTTTTCCCAATTTACCATAGACGCTCTACAAACTGAATTTTTTCCACTTCGAAATAACTCTTCTATGAAATTTCGCGTCAACTCAACTTGCTCGGTACATCCAGGCTCAATGTTGAAAATTGAAGCTCTAATACCAATTTGTAACATCCCCAGCCACCAATAGGCCAGGCCATGCCACTAATCAGACACTTTACTTAGCTCTAAATCCATATTGTAACATACCCAATTTCTATTCTAAGCTATGCCACATAAATTTTTCTAACTGCATGCATTTAAAACATACACACACAATACTCTTGCAAAAGATTTATATATAAATTGTAATAGAAAAATACATTACGTAAATGCACAAATTCACATTGAAATAACAGTAACATAGACATGCAACATATACAGGAAATACCAAAAAACCTACAGATAGTTATAACCATGCATATGATAAACCTATAAAATAAACACATAGATAACAATTCAACCTGTAAGGTTATCACACAATTGGCACTTATCTTGTTAGGAATGTCACCAAATGCGTGCAAACCTTCTATGAACCTCCCAGCCTTAGACCACACTGTTCATCACTCTCAACAATGAGCCACCCCTGAGCTGGGACTAAACTCCACCCGGGTAAAGGGTTCCTAACCAGGATAATGGTCATGGAAAACAGGAAAGACTCAGTCTTAGGTGCTCACTCAACTAACAACCGACAGTTCCTCACTCCCCACATGCCTGTGCCACCTAAGGAAGTGTGCTCCTTCTATACTAAATAGTCCCTCGGCTGCTCTACTTCCCTTTCAGGGCTTCAACAATAGGCCGAACATGAAGTCTCATATCCCTGTAGATGTAGTTTAGCACCTTCAGGAAATCAATTCCCAACAATTCTCTCACCCAGAGAGAAATTGCTCACTGTTCTAAAAACCCACCTCTTCAATATCCCACGGGCTTGACAAACCGCTTCTTCAGTCTCACTCCCCATCTAACCAACTACACCAACCTCTATGGCCATGGTTACAAGCTCGGTATAGTGACCATAAGTCTGGAGGATAACTGACTGCATGAGTGAAAATGGTCATGGAATCATGGCTGATTGATGGAAGGAATCATGGAAACGATGATCTTAAGAATTATGGGGAAGGTGTGAAAATGAACTAAGTCCCAACAATATGTATGCATGTCCCCAACTTGACACTTGTCATGTTGGGAGCTACTTTGGCCCACTTGTCCCCAACTTTGGAACTTAGGATAAACTAGTTATCCATACTTTATGATTTAATAAATATTAATATAATATTCCTTTTTGGCTCAAGCTCCCTAGCTTATCCCCTTTCCTTAACTTAGCCCCTCCCTTTCCCTAACTAGTGGTGTTTACTCCCCCATCTCTTTTATCGTGGTCGGTCTGCACGCAACGATGTATTTTATATTAAATATGAGACATGTACAAAAATAGGTGCACTAGCCTTTAACATCTAGGCTCTTCGGCCTAATCAAAACATAAGCATCCTAGCATATAATAACTGGCTCACTAGCCTATAAAACATATCTTATACACAAAGGCTCCCTGGCCTCAACATCGCGCGCACTTAAGATGCCATGCACGGTATCCTGGAATGTGCACACTTCCTCATTTTACTGTGCAGTACATGCACACACTATGCCATGAATGTGCATACAAAAAATGATATCAAAACAACTCACCGGCTTAAGTACATTTGTATTTGCATTTACAATTGGGTTCAGCCTTAGGGATATTACACAAGAAAATCCTTGTTTGGGTCTACAATTTTCAGCACTAGCAAATTGGTTAAGAGGTGTTTAAGTTGCTAGAATCTTTCCTCACACTTTGGTGTCCAGGAAAATTTAACTCCCTTTCTCTGTAGAGAGGTCATTGGGTGACCAATCTTGGAAAACCATTTTATTAATCTCCTATAGTATCCTGATAGGCCCATAAAGGATCTAAAATAATTTACATCTTTTGGTGTAGGCCAATCCATAATGGCCTTAATCTTATCGGGGTTAACTACCACCCCTTTATTAGAGAAAACATGGCCCAATTAGTGGACTTACTTTTGGAAGAAGTCACACTTTCTAAGCTTCACATAGAGCTTGTGATATCTTAGTACTTGAAGTACTAAGTTGAGATATTCCTCATGCTCTTCCCCGCTCTTTGAATAAATTAGGATATCATCAATGAAAACTAAAACGAATCTATTCAATAACTTGTTGAGTACGCTATTCATCAAGCATATGAAGGTGGTTGGTGTGTTGGTAAGCCCAAATGACACCACCACAAATTCGTAATTCTCATACCTTGTCCTAAAGGTAATTTTGTGGTTGTCTTCATCCTTAATTTATACATTATGGTACCCATATCTCAACTCAATGTTGGAAAATATTGTAGCACCCCTTAACTGGTCAAATAAGTTGTCAATTCTTGGCAAGGGATACTTATTATTAGTTTTCATTTTGTTAAGTTTTATTTAGTCTATGCACAACCTGAGTGTTCCATCCTTTTTCTTCATAAATAAAGTTGGTACTCCCCAAGGAGACAAACTAAGATGAATATAAACGTTTTCTAACATTTCCTTCAATTGCAATTTTATCTCAACTAGCTCTAGGGTACTCATCCTATAAGGTGATATTTACATTGACACCACTCTAGGTACCAGTTTTGTTGAGAAATCAATGTCTCTTCTTGGAGGTAGACCGGGTACCTCTTCAGGAAACACATATTTGTATTCTCTCAGTATAGGATGGTCTTCTAGGATTGGTTTATGGTCCTCAACTGAGTTCATCACTTGTATTTCATAAAAGGGACACCCTTTCTTGCAATACTTCTTCATTTGAAGGGATGATATTTGTCTCATTGAGATAGGATTTTTAATTCCTTATGGGGTTCTTCTCTTCCTTTCCTCATCTTCATAGTCTAAGGTTTTGTTATAATTTTCCAACTTGGCTTTGTGGGAATCCAACCAATTCATATGAATCAACATGTCATAAGACCCTAAGGGAAGTATGTTAAGGGTTTCTTGGGTAGACATCCCATTCATAATGAATTGGCATGCTGCTATGACCTCTGTTACCTTTCCTTTTGTTCTAGTGGCTAGTTTCACCATCCATTGTTTAGCATGTTTACTTGCATTAATTTACATTTCTCAACAATTTTAGGAGAAACATAACTCAAATTAGAACCAGGGAAAATTAAAATAGAAACAATATGGTTGGCTATCATACCTTCCATTTCCACCATTGAGGCTTAGTGGTCTTCTTGTGTATTATCTAAGGCTGCATGAATTTTTGGTGCAATCCTTGACACATCATCAACTATGGTGGCCTCTTAGACATTGTAGACTCTCCTACTATCTATATTCCTATGAGGGAAGTCCCTCAAAAAATGTTCTTCACCAATACCCCAACATTTCATTGGATCTTTCTTTATACACTCGGTGCTTCCCGGGGCTGATCCAAAGGTTTTGTTTCCACTCTGAGATGGAAAGTTATATTGATTCACACTTTTAGTAGGAAGGATCATCCTATAATTCTTCCCATAATTTTTAAACCCTGAGGGTTTACCACCCTTCTTCTTTAATCCCATTTTACTTTTCTTCTTCCAGTCCTTGGGATATTTTTCCTTATGGTTGAATTGTTCATAACAATACCTAGCTTTCCTAATGGCATATTCCAAGGTCTTAGGTTCATAAAACTGAATTTTGTTTCAGAAAGATTGAGGAAACCCACTAAGGAATCGTTGCATCCTCATCTTTTCTTCCTTTATATAGGGCACATACCTCAACAACTCCATAAACTTGTTGATGTATTCATCTATGGTGAGATATCCTAGTTTGAGTTCATAGAACTCCTTAGGACTTTCGTCATAGTACCTTTCAAACATGTAATTCTTCTTGAAGTATTTTTCAAATTTTCCTCAAGACAAATCATTCTCACAGATTCCCTTTACATTTCTAAGGTCCTCCCATGAGATAGAGGCCTTTTCATTTATGTTAAATATAGTTACTCGGGATTTCAAATTTTTAGAGTAGTTATGAACTTTGAAATACTTCTTCAGGATAAGTATCCAATCTTGTGTTTCTTCCCCCTTTTTTATTTCTCCATAAAAAGTGGGTGGCTTGGATTTCTTAAATTCTTCAGGGTTACCACCCTTGGAGTGCTTCCTCTTCTTTCTTTTCCTCTGATAATGTGAACCTGTCTCACTGCTAGATAGTTCCTTGGAGATTTCTGCCCCTTCACTAGAGGAATCTTTAGATGAATATTTTTTTGTGGCATGCCTCTTAGCTCCATGCCAAGCCTTCTTTGGAGTGTTTCTTCTTGCATTACTGCTTTTAGGACCATGCCTATGTATCTCAGGAAAAATATGGGTTTTCTCGAGCTAGTGTTTGTCCACATTACTAGTTGTTGACCCATGTCATAAATATATCTGTGTATCTGATAGAATTTGCAGTAGGAATGCATTTAATTCAATTTTTTTTCCTTCTCTTTCATCAACCTGTCATTATCGGCCTTAAATCTCTGCATCTCTACCGTGATACTTCTCATAGTCTCATTTAGATTTGGAGGGGTTTCTAATTCTCTCCCTTCATCAAATTGTTCTCCTTTGTTATGAGAGCTCTCTCCCCATTCACAATATGTCACCATCCTTTCACTTATAGCTTGTATGGAAGGTCACTGACTGGTTAAGTGTTAATGATCAACACTTTATGTTATATCATTATCTTCCATATTATAAACAACATAGGAGATTTTTATAAAAGAAAATAGCTTCATCATTAAACATATAACAACAAACCACATTTTATTTTTATTCATGAAGGAGAAGCATATAGTCTCATGCCTTTTTTCCAGTAATAAGGTTTAAAGTAAATCCTCATGAATAATAATGTAGAGACCTTATCAGTCTTGAGATTTTGGGTGTTGATTTGTTTGCACAATGAAATTTGTCAGATTTATATGATAGGTAAACTAGTGACTTAGGAACCGTTAGATCAAAATGTTGATTTAATATCCATCGTTGGATTGTGACATCCCTGGTCCAATCCTTGGTGGTTAAGTTATAATCGTAATTGTTGATCACGGTTGGATCAACGATCCTCATAATTATATACTGTGGAAACATAGCCATGGATCATATGTAAGGATCAACAATTCATATTAAAAGATCCCACTCAATTTACACGTGATTTAATAGAAGGATACTCCACACTAGTGGTTTCAGAATATCCACTAAGGGACATGTGATGGTCAATAAATCCACAACAACGCTCTTGAGGGAGGTTTTATTGCCACCTCCTGAATCCCTCTATGCTACAAGAAAATACCTCTTGGTGAACATGGTAAATCACTCAAAGAATTAAGAGCTTGGTTATATGTCTAGTAATTATTTGGCCCTTATGAATAGGGTAGGGTAGCATACCCTCCCCCTTATAAATTTCTAATAAAATTTATTTGAATCTTTCGTGATAGCTAGCAGGTCAAGTATAGTTTCCTGCTCTGATACCACTTTGTAATAGACCCAACCTCCTAATTAGAGTTTAAGGGAATGGGGTATAAAAATTTCATTCCCTTAATCCATATTAGAATTTCCTTTCGATAGAACCATCATATTTTTCTCATCAAGATATTTCTAATGACCTTAATTTTTCCCAAAATTGAGCTATGGATTGAAAGTTATGGCTTCTCAATTTGTTTTTTAAACCTCATTGACCAGTGCCTTGTCATCACCATGTGGATGCCTATCCCAAATTTCAATCGATGTGGCATGATTGGGGTTCCGATATGGCACTGACCACATAGTTTTTCGAACCCTAGTTTCAAATCCCATCTATATTACACTATCACTATATAAAGGGGTAATATAAAATAAAGTTTGTCAGGCCCTGATCTATCACTATCTCTCTTGGGAATCCAAATCTAGAAAATATGTTTTCATGTAAGAATTATGCTACCTTCTATTTAGGTACATTATTCATTGTATTTAACTTTTCCCATTTTGTCAAATAATCAGTGCACACTAGGATGTGATTCGTATGGTTTGAAGGAGGGTCAATGGGAACTAGAAATTATATACCCCATTTGTCAAGGGTTCCAATGAAACCTTGGGTTGAAATGACATCTCATCCCTCTTGGTAGGTTTTCCAATTCTTTGATACTTATTAGAATTTTATAGATACTACTGAATATCCTTATGCATAGTATGGCATTGATATCTTGTTTGTAGGATCTTGTAAGCTATCCTATTTTCATCATAATGGAATCCACAAGGCTAACCATGAAATGCATGGAGGATGATCATTAGGAAACTAGGGGGTTTAAATGGAGATGGAAAAGAGATGCTCATTAGGAAAAATATCATCTACAACCTCATTATTTGTAGTATGGGTTAGCCCTGATAGAAAATATGCAACAATATTTTTCTTGCCAGGTTTTTCAAGTATTCTTAGATAAAATTATTGCAACAATAAAGGGAATCTAATTGTCCTATGACTAATATCGTATTTTTTCATTAAATTGTTGATGGAAACATGGTCCATATGCACAAAAATAGGTATCTAATGACATAGTGTTTGAATTTGTTAATGGAATATACAACTGCAAAAAATTCTTTCTCAGTGACAGTATAATTCAACTCCACTCCAAATACGTTTTTTCTGATAAAGTAAATCACAAAGGGAGTTTTTTCTTATTGTTGGATTATAATTACCCCTAATGAATTGTTAGATGCATCTGTATGAATGTGGAATGGAATATTCCACTTGGGACCTTGCAATACAAGGGTTGAGATAAGATTTATCTTATTTTTTCAAAGGTTGTTTGGAACTCTTCTGTCCAATAGAAGTCAATGTCCTTGGACATCAATGTGAATAAGGGTGAGGCTAGTTTGATACCATATTTAATAAACCTCCTATAGAGTCTAGTTTGATAACATTTACTGTAAGAGAATCCTTCTTCTTTCTTTTAAGCTTCTTAATGAATTCCTCTTTAATGATTCTTTTGTAAATAGGGACATTCTTAATAACTTAGAGGAGAGGGATATTGAAATATAAGTTTTTGAGTTATCATAGGAGGTCATTTTATGAGGAGGTGTAAGCGTTCTTGGTGACTATTCTTTTAGGAGAATGTGGAATTGATTCAAGAATAGGTTATTCTTGTGAAGAATATTCATCTTTCTCACATCTTTTATCTTCTATCGGTTATATGTTAAGCCCTAATATTGGCTCATTACCCCTTAATTGGGGAATATTACATTAGTAATATTATTTTATTTATGTCGGCTTTATTCCATTAGTTGTAATTATACCTCCTAGTCTCCTATATATACCAAGGAGACATTTTCATTTGGAATCATCTGGGAATTGTACATTTATGTGGGCATACGGAGGTTGCCCCCTCGAAGAATCTTATTATCTGAATTTATCTCTTTTTCAAGGTGTTGAGTACTTATTCTGAGGTTTTTCCATGCTATATTTATATTTGGTTCTTAACATATGGTATCAGAGCTCAAAGTCTTGGGGTTTCACTGCTACATTTGAGACACCTTGGAATTTTCGCTATAATTTGTTTTCTACAACATTTCAGAAGGAACGTCTTGGGGGATATTTATTATACGAATGAAGGTACGTTGGATTAAAATTTCAGCTCTTAAGGCCTTAAAATTTTGGAGATAGAGCCTGTGAAAAATAGGGTTTTGGAATCATCCTAAACTGAGTCATTGCAGAATTTTCGCTATAAATTTTTTTTTTATAATGTTTAAGACCCTAAACTCCAGAGGATCTTCACAAAAATTAGTAATCTATCAGTGATAAACGTTTCATCTTTTGGGTCGTCTTACATTTATAGATACACCCTGCGGAAGATAGGGTATCTGACTAGTCCTATTGACGAGTCTCAAGAAGGTGTTCCAGGTAAAACAATTATAGCTTCTTCCTAGAGTATCCCAATGGAGTGAGACTGGTTGCATTGGATATTGGGAAGTCTTTAGTATTTCTAGTACAATTTTCAGAATTGTATATCAATTATTTTGTGCGGGGCACGCTATACAAGTGACAACTCCCGGAAAGGCCAACAATCAACAAGTTGTGGGGAAGTTACCATAAATTCCACTTGGCACATCCAATTTTGATCAGACCTATGGCATTGTAGAGAAGAAATATCATAGAACTACAAAAAAAAAATTCATACCCAGAAGGGCCGAAACTTTGGAGATACAACAGAAGAAATATTGTCTAACAGAACCACCTCAAAATCAAGGTTAAAAAATTATACTTGGCCAACATGCCAACCAAAAAGGGAAATTTTACACCAAATAAGCCTCCAGATAATCCTACATGGACTCTTGATGAAGGTGAAGAAATGCGTAGGGACATAAATGATTTACAGAAGAAGACAATAACAAAATATGAACTACA
>SNQJ01S0019626.1:43073-61425 GCA_010110895.2 Picea sitchensis
AATTGGTTTATTCCTCTAGTGAGAGGATTTGGCTCTTCCTTCTCATACTGCCACAACTTCATCACAGGAAGTGCTAGGTTTATGGGCAATACTACATCTGTGCCATAAACCATTTGAAATGGTGAAGTACCGATAGATTTATTCATTCCTATCTGATTTGCCCATAAAGCATACTTTAAATGTAAATGCCAAGATTTATTATTTTCATTTAAGACTTTCTTAATTATACTGATCAAACTCTTATTAGAAGATTCAGCCAAACTGTTTCCTTGTGGATAGTAAGTTGTGGAATGTCCTAGCACAATATTATATTTTTGACAGAAGCTGACCATTGCCATAGACTTGAAAGCCTGTGCATTATCTGTAACTATCTTTCTAGGGCAGCCAAATCTTGCCAATATATTCTCTTCCAAAAAATCTATAACCACTGAATCAGTGGCCTTCCTTGTAGGGATCGCTTCCACCCATTTGGTGAAATAATCTATGGCAGTGAGAATCCACCTATGTTGGGCACTTGAATGTGGATTTATATCACCTATGAAATCAAGCCCCCATTGCTGGAAAGGAGATTTTGTTTTGACTGGGACTAGCGGCATAGATGGTAACTTATGTTTTCCAGTAAAAAATTGGCAAGGGCTACAAGCTCTTACCTTGGCATTTACATCTGGGAAAAGTTTGGGCCAGTAATAACCAGCCCTTAAAATTTTGTATGCTGATGCTCTCCAAGCATGATGCCCTCCACAGACCCCTTCATGAAACTGACTTATAACTTCCTCTGTCTCTGTTTCAACCAGACATACTAGGAGGAAACCAAGAGGATCTTTCCAGTATAATCTTTTCTCGAAAATGCATTATTTAACTGCATGCAGTTTCAGTGTTCTGGATTTGGAAGGTGACAAATCATCTGGACATTTCAAAGTTAATAAATATGTTACTATATCCTTATACCAACCAGACGAAATGAATTTGTCCTCAATCTTGTTTTCGATTATTTGATCATCAATTTCATTCATATCTATCCATCCTTCTTCCTTTTGAGCACTGTTTATCCCAAGAGCCTTAAAATTAGATTCAGCTAGAAGTTTAGCTAAACCCTGTCCTTTCACTAATTTAGTTGGTTTAACCTCCAAGTCAAATTCATGAATTTTTGCCAGCCATCTACCTCTTTTACCATCGTTGTCTGCTTGAACTAAGATATCCTTTACAACACAGGTAGGTACATATGCAATGATTTTGGAATGTAATACATACGTTCTAAAAGCCTTTAATGCTTTAACCATTGTGTAAGCTTGCTTTTCCATTATATTGTATTTAAGCTCAGCGTCTCAGAGGCTTTTACTGAAGAAGGCGATGGGTTGTTCGAAACCCTCTTCATTCTTCTGGAGGAGGACGGCAGCAAGCATATGTTCAGAGGAAAAAGAAAAAATGAGGAAATCATTAAGATAATCTGGACTTGCTAAAATTGGCGCCTCACTTATAACTTTTTTAATGTGAGCAAAGGATGCCTTTGCTTCTGCTATCCACTTAACTTCGTTGTTCTTCCTGAGCATATTTGTAATTATTTTGACAATTTCAGCAAAGTTAGGAACAAATCTTCCCAAAAAAATTATTTTTCCTAAAAAAGATTGAATTTCTTTAACATTTCTAGGAATAGATAATGTTTCTATGGCCTCTACTCTTTTAGGATCGATTTTGATACCATCTCGGGACACTATATGACCTAACAACTTGTCTTCCTGCCTGGCAAAATGAGACTTTTTAGGATTTAATGAAAGACCAAACCTACGACATTTTTCAAAAGTTTGTTTCAGATGAATCATATGTTCTTCATCTGATTTCAAAAAAACAGTAAGGTCATCCAGATATATAACTACAAATTTATCCCGTTCGCCGACAAAAGCGATATCCATTGCTCGTTGAAAAGTAGCTCCTGCATTCATTAGTCCAAAAGGCATTTTATCATACATGAATGTACCCCAAGGAGTTGTGAATGTTGTTTTTTATTTATTAGGTTCACTAACAGCAATTTGATTATATCCTGAAAAACCATCAATCATGGACATCCTAGTAGCCCGTACTACTTTTTCAAGAATGTGATCCATTTTTGGTAGAGGATAGTTGTCTTTAAGAGAAGATTTATTTAAATTTCTAAAGTCAACGCATAATATGATTTCCCCGTTCTTCTTTCTCACTGGTACTAGGTTAGCAACCCAATCAGAATATCTTAAGGGAACAATAATTTTAGCGTCTAGAAGCTTTTTAATTTCTTTCTCAATGCCAGGTAATAAGATTGGGTTAAACTGTCTGAGTTTCTGCTTGAAAGGTTTAACACCAGATTTAAGTGGTATTTTGTATTCTATCACGAAAGTGTCATATGTTTTCAAATCTTCGTATGACCATGCAAACACATCTTTATATTTTTTCAACAACTATGTATATTTTGTTTTAGTTTCTACTGATAAAAATTTAGATAACTTAACCATTTTGGGATTATCTACAGTTCCTATGTTACAATCTTCAAGCTCTTCTGGTTGAGGTTGTAGAGTAGTTTTAGAAGGAATGTCATCTTTATTAAAGAGTATTTCCAAAGGGATGATACCTTTGGGGATTAGATTGTTTTTTAGAACAAGCATCCGGTGATTAGCTATTTTATCATGAAACTCTTTTGCATCTTCCCCTTCCTGCATGATCCAAATAGGATCATTTTGATTCTCCTAATCGTTATACGTTTCTGAAAACTCATCTAAAGATTCAAGGAACTTTCTAGGTTGCTCATCGTCTTTGAAAACTTGCCAATGTTGTACATTATCAGGTATGGAAGGACAATGTCTCATTTGTATATGGTATTTTAAATTAAAAGATGTTGGGGGTGTAAATGTTGATGCAACTTTAGCTAAAGCATCATCCTGTTGGTTTTCGGATCTAGGGAGAAAATGAAGATTCACAGAAGTGAATAAATTCTCGATTAAATCCCATACACAATTTCTATAAGACCTTAATCTAGGATGTTTAGCTTGATATTGCCGATTTACTTGTTTTATGATTAATTCAGCATCGCCAAAGACTTCAAGATTTTTAATTTTCATTTTTCTTGCAGCTTCTAAACCGAGTACTAAAGCCTCATATTCACATACATTATTTGTACAATATATATACCACTTGAGCCTATAAGAAAAATGAATCACAAATTGATCATCAGGAGCAATAAGGATTACTCCAGCCCCAGCTCCAAGATAGGAGGAAGCACCATCAAAAAACATTTTCCATGTACCAGTATTATATACATTTTCTTTTATTTCATTTTTTTGAATTTTTTCTTCTGTATTTTTATCATCTACATCTATTTCAAAATCATCATCTAACGATAATATACAGTTCCCTAAATCTTGGTCGGCAATATACACTGGATGATTGTTAGGATTTTTTGGGTCACTTACAGTGAATGCCATCCGAGTCTCCCTGAAAGATGAGTGAATTGTCCTCTGAAAACAGGGATTGTAGCGTATGTCATATCCAACTGGAGGTATCCTCCAAGATTAGCGCCCCATGATCTAAATAGTAGCATTCCATATTTTGGGGGGATATCTGCAACTACTACATCCATAAGGATACTTTTAGCGGGTATCTGGGCCAAATTAACCACTAGGTCTTTAATCATTCCTATGCATTTAACTTTCCTCAAATCAAAAGAATACAAATCGCCATAGGTTCTTGTGACTTCGAGACCAATTTTATCCATTATTGCTTTAGGCATGATATTATGAGAAGCTCCAGAATCCAACATACAGTTATGTAAAAGGTGGTCAAAATAGTAAGTGTGATATAAAACGGAGCCACTGTTTCTCTTGCCCCTTCTACGTGTGGACCGAAAACTATGATAGGTTTATCATCTTCTAAGTTAATTGTATCGGCCTGACTTTCCTTTTCACAAAAAATAATCATTTTGGCTATTTGTTTTCGGTATACTGGATTTTTAGCTAATTCGACAAGGGGGATAGGAATTTTGATCTTGCTTATTCTGTTTTCCAAGTTAAAGTTTCCTAGGGCCTTGTCGTTCTCAATGTGTGGAGCTTCTATAACTTTTTTCTCTATTTTACGTTGTGATGTAACCTTATTTTCTTTTATCGGAGCTTGTCTACTTACAGGGGTTGTTCCTACTAGCTCTAACTGTACAGGGTTATCTGTTGTATTTCTTTTTGCAGACTGTTTATCTGCAACTTTTAGGTTTTCTTCATCAATATTATTTCTAAGCAAAACCTTTTTCGTTTGAACATTAGGGATATTTTTATTTCTCGGTCTCATATTATATTTTCCCTGCAAATCAGCAATAATATCATCTGCAACACTTTGATATGTATGATCATCAGTGGCATTATTGCTAACTTTATCTTCTGATTTACTTTCTTTAATCAAAGATGCTTCATAATCCTATCTAGATAAATAAGGATACCTATTATCATCACCAAGATTACTAATATCTTCGTCCAATTCTTCAAACTCACCAAAATCTTCTTCTCCAATATAATCTTCACTTTTAAAAGGTGCTTGAATTTTTTGATCTTCATTTTTTATCGTTTTGTGTGGTCCCTGAGGTTCAGGATTTTTTCGGAAATCTTTTCTGGGAAAATTATCTCTTCTAGGTTTTTTTAACTCCATTTTCAAAATTTTATTTGAGAGTTGCTGGATGACCCTGGCCATCTCGTCTATTCTATCTCCAGAATATTTTCCTAACCCTGAAGGTCCACCTTGTTCTTTAAATCTTTTATTTTCTTTATTTACATTTTCAGTCTTTGCTTTAAGCTTACCTAATGCCATCATATTGGATTCAATTTCGACTGCATCATCTTGCATTTTAGGGACATCTAAAGATCTTCTCTTTCTTAATAGTAAGGCAAAGTCAGGCTCAAAAGCACCAGCATAAGTTACCTTAGCTGAAGGTTGTGAAGGTTTAACTTCAGCTGGAATTTTATTGTATAATTTATTAAATCTTTGTGTGAATTCCAGCACTGACTCGGAGTTTTTCTTTTTTAGGGCTCCGAATTCGGTTAGATATTATAGGTGATCCTTTCTCTCACCCCATTATCTGATGAATGCACTCTCAAGCTCTTCATAATATCTTAATGATCCGGCTGGTAGGGATCGAAACCAGGTTCTCACCTGTCCTTCAAAACATTGAACAAGTAATCTGGAATAAACATCTTCATGTTTTATTCCAAGTATATCTGTGAATTGATCGAAAAATTTGATATGTTCTTGTGCAGTCAAATCACCCTCCCCTGTAAATTTTGGGAGGCTCTTCATATAGTTCTCAGGGAGATCATGAAGAGGAGCAGGAAGAACTAGAGGAGCATACCTAGGAGCCACTTTGGCAAAAATCCCGGGAACTGGTACTTGACCACCTCCAGGAGCACCACCTCCACCTCTAGCACCTCCTTGGGCCGCCATGGTTAGGTTTGGGACTGTAGTTGGGACAGTGTGTGGAGAATATTCTTGTAAAACTGGGGACGAGACTTCGGGAAAAGAAAAAGTGTCAAAAGAAGGGGGAAGCGAAAGTGATCGTTCAAAAGTTTCAGACAAATTTGATTGTGTAAAATTAGGCGGATATATGGTATAAGTTGATAAAAGGATTTGTTTAATTGATTTTCTTGATTTTAAGATTTTCTCCGGATTAGAGACTTGCAAGGTCTGTTTGTTATCCGGGTTTTTTCTGGTATTCTTACGGCTACTAGCCAGTTTATTAAAGTGGAGTCGCCAAGTGAAAGATAATTTAGCCTTATAAAGTTTTTTGTTCTTGTTCACTATCAATAACAAAAAGTGTCAATGTCATTCTTCCCAGGGTAATAATTCGTTTCTTCGTCCCCGACAACGACGCCAAAAAGATGTTGTTCCTGAGTTTATGTTTTAAGTCTATAAAACATACCATCAAGGCATCTGAAAAGAGGTTTTTATAAAAAGGTTTTGAAAACAAGAAACAAAGAAAGACTAGATCAGATTCAGTTTCTCAACTGTCTCTGTCTTGCCTCTCGTTTCTCTTGGATGCTAATATCACGTTCAATAGCAACCCACGATCTTTCTAACTCAGCCCTATTGGTCGTTGTTTGCAGAATAGTATTAAATAAGTTTAGGGCAATGTTGGTTTGATCCTGAAGACCAGGTTCTACGTTAGGTTGTCTACCACTAGGGACTGTCATGGGTGATAGGGTTTTAAAGATTTATAAAGGGTTTTTTATAGATTGATTACTTCAGATTTTCAGAGATGGTATTAATGAAACAACTTCAAAATCTAAAACAGTAATGTAAAAAACACAATCAAGGTCGTTTCCTGGTTTTGTGACAATTTTGAAATTGTAAACAATGAAACACAATACAGAGAAATATAAGGCTTTTATCTAGAAAGAATCTTATATTTCAATTAACAATGATGAAAGAGAAACAAGATTTCTAACAGATTGAAATATTAAGGAACAAAAGGTTTACAGGTCTTAAAATTACTAAAGTAATCTCAGAGGAAAAAAATGTAATACATTCAACATCCAAACCAATCTGAAACAATAAACAACAATGCATATAACTTCAAATTGATTTACTTGCTAGAAACACACATTAAGAGGAATATTTAACAAAGCATGATAAACAGAGGAAGAAACATAGTCACAAAATTGCAGGATCCAGAATCTTGTTTGCAGTTTATATTCCGATGAACTTCAAAGTTGATATGTTGTTTGCAGGATCCAAAATTTCTGAAGCCCTATTGCCGCCTTTCGGAATTATATTTATACCTTTCTATAAAAGTTTTTTGTTGGTAATTAACCAACCTCCTAATATTACGGTTACATAAATGAATGTACATTGAAGAACTTTCTTTATCTGCTTCAACGTATTGAACATATTTCCCTAAAAAGTTTACCAGGACCTTAGGAGCTTCAGGTACTTCATTTGCTTCAAAAGAGAAAAAACTTCTTTGTAAGCCTGGTAACTGGCTTACTATTGTTTTCTCTGTGAATTTAACCTTTTCCAACTTTGAACTTGAAGCTATCATCCACTTATCTATTTCTGCAATGTTAACCATTTTAATATTTGAGATTTTTTCTTTCTTTTCTTCAAGTTCTTCTTTTGATTGCAGCTGATACCTGGTAATGTTGACTTCACTTAATAACTCGGAAAGACCATCTGTACTGATATTTACTTAATCTTTTTCAATCAGATTGAAGATCCTTTGACAATCTTCATTGATCCCTTTTGTAATTCTTTTATAATCTTCCAATTTTGTTTTCCGAACTTTTATCATTATATCTCTTTTTAACTGCTCTGAAATGGATAATTTCTGTGTTTTTCCAGTTTCTTCTTTTTGTAAAGAAGTTACTATCTTTTGAAAAGAATTCCTTGCTGCTTTAGCTTCTCTTTCTTTCTGCAATACCTTTTCTATAGACCTATTCGATTCTTGAAAATAGTTTTGGATGATTTCCAGATTACATAATATTTTCTGTTGTTCTTCCTCAATGTTTGCATATATCTCTAATGCTTTAGTCTTGAAATGTTCCATTTCAATCACTTGATTAGTAATCAAAATAATTTTATCTTGCAGAGATTTATTTTCATCTCCCAGCTTTTGCACTTGTTCTTGAGTAACCTGTATCATGTGTTTTGCCTCATCCAAATTTTCATTCAACTTTTGGATTTCTTGGATGTCTTTGAGTCTAGCTTGTTCTAGACCTTTTTTTATTCCCCAGCCAATAATTTTCTCATTTTCCTTTAATCTGTCCTGCAGCTGCATTATTTCCCGATCTTTTTGCTCCAACATAGTTGTTAGATTCCCTACAGAATACATGTTGGCTGATGCTATAGCACCCATGGTTCCTGCTATCTCTGTAGCGAATTCTCCTTCATTTAGTTTCTTTCCATCAATGATAATTTTATGTTTTTTTATCGTTCTTTCTCCTACAGGATGTAATTCCTATTTCAAGACAACTCTTCATTTTTTACTAAAAAAATAATCAGACGAAGGGATTTCATCTCTGGTGATTGGCTCTAAGTCACTTACATATAGAACTCCTTCATGAGGGGTTCCAAAAGTAGACTGAAGTGGAGTCAATGTTGTAATAGGACTGCTAAGTTACTTTGAAATTGTTCCTCCAACATTTTCTGGAATATCATCTAGAATTATTGGACTTGTTTCTATTCCTTTTCCCTTTTCTGTCTGTGATTATTTGGTCTGAGAACTCTCTGTATTCTAAGGAGGTATTTCGGGATTTTTCAACTTATCTTTGTCACTTGACTTATCTTGAATAATGGTTTCAAACCCCGGAGGAATAATTTCTTGCTCTGGTATTGAAGTTGACACTTCGCCTTGTAAAATATTTGGCAGACATTGTCGTCTATTTCTTTGAAAAGATGCAAACCCCACCTGTGCATCAAGTGACAAGGTTTGCACTCTGCTCTGCACTTCCTGGTAAGATTTAGCATTTTTAAAAACATCATCATAAACTAAAAATTCATGTTCATATGCTTTCAAATTACATTGTGTGAAATGCCCACTGATTATTTGATAAGGGTCGTGTTTCCTATGCTCTATACTTGCTAATTTCACTTCGTCCATCGACTCGTCTTCTGCTTTAGAATGGCCTATGTTTAATAAAACAAATTTTCCTATATAAACAGGAAACGATGGCCATGTTTTTTTCTGCTGATCTTTTAATTCTAATCCAATTCCACCATTGACTAGCTGATAAGCCACTTCTCTACATATCAACCTGTCTGGTAAAATTTTTGGGAGTGTGTGAGGCGGAATAGAACAGCCATAAACCCTAACATAGGAGAAATTTTCTTCAATGAACCAGTCAACAACTGACTTGAGGTTTTCTATGATGGTATTTGAAATGCGAGGAGGTTCACATCCAAAGAATATTTGGTGTAGAGGAATAATTACATAATGACAAACCTCATAAAAAACATTTTTTGCATTTTCTTCCCAGAGAGCTGAATGGTACTTATGAACAGGCTCTGGGAAAGAAACATTCCAACTCCAATTCATTAGTGGGAAAGGAGTCATAAAGAAAATGGCATCCATGATATAAGATGAGATATAAAAAGACACTGGCTGTCCTTTTGACCTAGCTACTTTGTAATTCATAACCTCTGATGTAAGGTTATCTGAAAATTTTTTATGCCAATTAAAAGTGCATCCCTCTGAAACTTCCTCTAAGAAAGGTGTCCAATCTGCATTAAAGTGACAAGGGTCCTTTCTCCCAAAGAGTCTACATAACACCATTGCTACATACACCATATATTCATTTAAAGAAGCCGTGGCATAAATTCCATGTAAATCAGTTCTAAACTTGTTTTCATCTCTGGCCCATCCTCTTATCATGTCAGAGTATGTTTGGCCACCTTCAATGCACTCTTTTCTTTGAAATGCAGCTACAAACTCAGAATTAAAAGTGTGTCTATAATTGGGCAAAATCTTATACATTACTTGGATATGTTCAGGCCTGAATGAGCCGATAACAACTCCTTGCTTGTTCAGAATACTTCTGGTCGGAACATCTACTTTATCCAGTGCCCAGGCGATCATATCGGTATATGCCACAAGTATTGGATGTGCAGCAACTTTATGAAGCTCGGTCTCGGCAATATCTTGGAGGTGATTGTCTGAATTAGTGGCCGGATATTTAAGCTCATCCTCTAGTTTTTCAGAAATTCCATTCCATGACTTGACATAGTGTACCCCAGATGCAGTAGTGTCGGAAATAATATCACCTTCTAGTTTCTCTTCATTTTTCTTCGAAGCCTTTTTGGGTGCCATAGCTCTGTGTTCACTTGAAAACCTGTAACAGAGAGGAATTTAGCTTCGAAATGATAATGTAGATGTTTCAAAATTTACTTCGAATATATCATAAAAGCATTGAGATTTGTACCTCTGTTATGAACTTAAGGCTCTTAATGTAAAAGATATTCCTGAAGATATACATTTAATGTTTGTACTTGAGCTTTCCCAGTATTTTCAAATATAATAGAAACTTACCAAATTAGACAATTGCTGCATTAAAGATCATTCATAAAAAGTTTAACTTTAAACCTTGTTTATACGAATGATTAATTAGTGTTAATCTTGAATTAAATTTGAAAACATTCTTATCGGAGTTTTAGAACTTTTGATGTCAAGGAAATAAGTCATCGAAGAACCCCGAATGTCGAAAACGCGATGTATTATTTAAGTTAAAACATTTTTATTATCTTAATTAATCCAGATTAGATCTTTTCAGGATTTCATTAATCGGAAAATCGGGGATCGGGAAATCGGGAAATTTGATGACATGAAATCTGCTTCTCCCAAAACCGTGAATCTCGATATATCGATGTAATTATTAATTCTTAATCACGCTTAATGGTAATTAGATTAATTCAAAACTTTAATTAAGGATTAACTGTATCGGGAAATCGGGAAATCGAGAAACTCGATAACAAGATTATTTGATTTCTCAAAACTGCGAATCCCGATTTCATGATATGATTAATTAATGTTTAAACCCTTATTAATTCTGAATTAAGTAAATTACACTTTAATTGAGTTTTGAAGCGTCGGGAAATCGGGAATCGGGATTTCGCGATTCAATTTACATTAAACATTTGTTCATGCAAAACTCTGAATCCTGATATTCCGATTTAAATTAAAATTCCTTAAATTAAATTACTGCCCGTTTTAAAGATCGTTTGAAAAAGTGTTGGAAAACTTATGTTTATTTTGATTTTTTCCATTCTTTGTCCAACAATAAACCATGAAAGGTATCATGAATTCATTAGTGATGAAATTTTTGCTTTATGAAATTTGAAAAATACACAGACTCAAAAATACAACTTTTTATCTTTTAAAAAATAAATATTCAAGATCTATTTCAACAAGAGGATTAACCCTCTATTACAGTTGCCGAAGATTGGGACATTTGGCTAAGGAATGCCCTAGAAAGAGACCTAGTTATATTTGTTGCAAGGCTATGGACCATGAAGTGTTGGATTTCCCTAGAATGATTGCTAAAGTTGAAAAATGAACTTGAATCAAGAAAACCCTAAGGCAGATCTAAAAACTATGGTCAAACTTCAGAAATAATCCAAACAGGTATTGCTACAGATGAAAGAAACCGTGAATGACCACCAACATGTCAGCTTATTAGATATCTTCAAAGAAAAAGAATGCATTGAAGCAAGAATAGGAGACTTCTACATTAAATGTGTTCTATATTAGGAAGCACAGGTGAATATCATGATAGAAAGAACTCAAGAAGCTATAGGGAGGCTTGTTATGACTCCCTCATTAGGAGGAATAGGGTTATTCAGAGGGAAACTGATAAACCTATGTGGAAGGCTCGCCCAGATACCTATGAATGCCAATGGAACTTCGACAGAAGTAGATTTTGAGATTATTAAATTTGTTGAAGACAACGCCCATTTACCATGTTACTAGGAAAACCTTGGATTGATAGAGATAAATCCAGATGAAAGAAAGAAGAAGAAGTTTTGGAGCAGAAGAAACAAGAGTTAAAATATTTCATGACGAGAAGGATCTCACACTTGATTGAAGAATAGGAGAGTAGATTGAAGTTATTTAACAATAGCAACCCAGATATCGAAGCTGAGAGAACACTAGAGGATCCACATAAGACTAAAGTACCTACCCCAGACAAAGAAGGAGTATTATCCAAGAACCCTAGGGAAGAATCTCAACATCACAAAGTGACTATGACCAAAGAAGATAAGAATTAGATTGGAAAAATAACTACCGAGATGAAGCTCACTGGAAAGAAGGCTAGAGAGCTAAGTAAGAAGAGAGTTAAGCTCAAAACATTGCAGAAGGTTATAGAGGGAACTTCACAGATAGAAAATTTGCAGAATTGGAGCTTTGTCGGGATATCAGAACAGTGACACATGGCACTTCGCCATGACAAAGAAATATAGCCATTAGGGACATTATAATCGTTCGATCAATGCTCCAAATGGGTAGAAAGTAAATTATGGTTCATCATCAAACCGTTGGGCTGCGCCATAATAGACCGAACAAGAGTTAATGGAGGCTCATACCCGTTGCAAGCAAACCGTTGTCGAGTTACCTATTTATCTCGTCATGCTATGCACCGAGAACACTTTTTCTAATTGAGAATTTGATCCCATAGACTAAGCCAAGTTTATACAGTGATCATCGTGCTCTTTCTCTCTATCTTAGTATTGTTTCTAACTTGTTCCCCGAACCCGTGGTTGTTCACCACGAGTGTGTATGTCGGAAGAATTGAGCGTCGTAGAGAAATTTGTTGAATATTATTTTATCGAGTTGATGACTGAGAGAGTCATGTCGATGTTTGAAGGTATCCAGGCTTCATCCACAAGAACAGTGCAAGAATCTCCATCCACTGCTCAAGCCAGACCATCCTTCCTAGTAGATGAAAAGACAACCAAGACAGAGACGATATCGCGAATGATAAGTTAATTCTGAGCATATTTCCCGCCTACCTACCACCTCTGAGCGATGAAATCAATCAAGAAAATGTTCCCAGAGAATTTGAGTATGCTTTGGTCACTACGTATCTCCCGAAGGGGATACATGTAGTTTGCGCAGATCATGAAAATATTGTACCACTGAAGTTTAGCGACTTCAACCTCGGTGAAAGGAAGTTCTACAACATGCTCTCCCCACATAAGTACCTGACCAGAACAAAGAGAAAGAATTCAAAGATAGTTCCCCAGTCATGGACTATGAACCTCACACAGTCCACACTGCTCAATGTCATGAAGATTCCTCACTTCGGAAGGCACCAAGAAGTGAATGAATGCACCAAGTTATTTTTTTCCTGTTACCATGGAGGATACTTGTGTTTAAACCATTGTATCACAGTGGATCCGACATTGATCAATCGGATCAAAGGGTTAAATATGCAAGGCCCTGACCCACAGGATTTGTACCCTGGAAGGGCCATGGACCACACTCTCGCACAAAGGATCAAGGACACTTATGGATATGTTCAGAGAGTTCTTTCGGATCCATCGCATAGGTTTTATGTTTTTCGACGTTTCAGACCAAACTATTGTGGTTCATCTTTCATAAACGATTTCCTGAAGATGGACCACAATAGTTTGGTCCTAAACGTCGAAAAACATAAAACCTATGCGATGGATCCGAAAGAACTCTCTGAACAAAACAATGATCGCAAAAGTCTTAAAACAGTAATACTTATGGAGATGTTGAGAAGGGAATGCGAGGCTACAAGGTAGCCTATATCCAGAGTGGCGCAGTGCACCTAGCCTGTCAATTGATCGCAGGAAAGTTAGTTTGCAGGAACTGACCCACCCAAGTGATTGGTTTTGTAGTTGACCTCGCAGGGAAGTGCGTGGAGGGCCTACAAATGAATTGGGAGAAGTACCTAGTGAACCAGTTGGAACTAGACTACAAGGAAGTGCAATATTAGGGATATGAATTCCACTTTAGCTGGATTTTGATCTTGATTTCTTTCATCGCCTAGGAGATGCCAGAAGGTGTGACCTTCCCAGATATCGAGCCATTTGAACCTCTGGGCGTGAAGTTCAGTACACTGTGGTATTCCAATGACATGAAAAGGAAATGGTAGTCAAATGTCGTGTTCCATACCTATTACAACCAGTTGAAGACAACTATCCAGTCTGAGCCTCACATCACGCCGAATACTCTCCATAGGTTTCGGCCTTTAATGAAATTCAACGTGGATAGCCATTTCATTTATATTATAGAACGTGTTGACGAGCATAAGCATCAACTTCAATCTTACTACAAGTTGACAGAGGAGGACTTAAAAGATATTACTAAATACTGGTCGGCGGACCTCCTCATTCGAGTAGATCTTGTGGAGATGTTCGACGTTGACAATCCAGAAGCAGTGCATGATACACTTGGACCCATCAAGACAAAGAAAAATGAAGAATCCCAAGATGTAAGAAGTACCTCAACAAAGACTGCTTCCATCTCACATGATAAAAGAGGATATGGCAGAGAGATTGATGGCACAGAAGTTGAACAGAAAAAAGGCAAGGTTACACCGCCTAGAGATGAGGAGGATCCCTCGAAGGAAAGGAAGGTTCCTCCCCTAAAGCCTTCTTCCCAAAATAAATCTAGAGCATCTATGACCAAAATGTAGACTACTCTCACCTCAAATGACTTTGATTTCATTGTGGTAGCATTGAACGATGCTTCATTGGAGATAGAAAAGAAGTAAGAGGCTCAGCAGCAGGAGATATACAATCAAATTAAGGTTGAACTTCAAGGGGTGTAGTAGGCACTACAGTCTAGCCACACAATTTCCACTATGCCTCTTCCATTGGAAACACTAGAACTAGGAGATGAGCCAACTCAACTCCACCGAATTGCTGACACCGTCGAAGCTCGCCTTCGACGAACAAAGGAGGAAATAGTGCAAGCCACCCAGGATTTAGCATAAGTACAAGAAGATCTTCTAGAGCAATGCAATTTTGTATAATGGGAAAATCTTTCTCTCCAAGAGAAGTGGGATAAAGAAAGAGAACAACTACAACAAAGAAAGGAACAGTTGCTCACAGAGCAACTTGAAGTAAAGGAAAGGGTCAACAGATCACTTCGCTCTATGACAGTCATTGAAGTAAAGGCCAAAGAGAGAGTTCCATAGCAAGTAGTGCAACTTGAAGAAGTAATTCATCAGCTACAACAACGCATAGAAAATTTGGAGCTACGTGCAGTGCCTGAGACCCCGCAAGATGTAAGAGACCAAAGGGAAGCAATTGCCTAGAGTGCAGTTGAGATATTGAAGGCTCTTTTCGGGGAGTGCAAGCAGCTGAGTAACCACAACGCCCAAACATATGAGAAATTCACTAAGAACCCAGATTTACAGGCACTGGAGTCACATCTCTAGAAAGTGAATAAACACGCAGACACACTATAGGTGCAGTTGAAGGCCCTATCAGTTGTAGATAGAATGAAGAGATCTCAAGAGAAATGCATCGCCTAGCAGCAGATCCATATGATCCATAGAAAAGTTATGGAAATACCGCAATGGCTCCAACCTGTACAAGATAAGGCCTATCATTTCTTTACATAGGTTGAAATTCGAGGAGTAGAGCTAGAACAGGTTGTCACCACAGCAGAACAGGGCCTAGAAGGTCTAGTGAATGACACAGTGATCCAAGATTTCGCTGAGCAAGAAGTCGTAGCAAAGCAGCAGTTCGAAGCAGCTCGAGCCAATCTCAAGGTGTTCAAGGTAGAACTAGTCAGACCGGAGTGACTCGGGACGAGTCATGAGTGAGTGTTGGGGGCCTGTTGGCCCTTGACCAAGTTTTGGGAGATTCTTGGTCATGTTGACCTATTTTGGTACTTCGACAACCTGTCAAAGGAGGAGCGTAATACAAAGCAGAGATCATGAGATCTTGACCCCTTCTTTGGGTCCTTTTTGGGTTTTTGGGATTATGTAATGGGATTGGGATGTTGGCCCATGGGTTCACCCATGTTTAGGCCTATTTTGTAATATATAAATAGATTCCTAGGCTATATAGAAGGAGGAATGCATCTATGTGATGTGAGACCGGTTGTGCTAAGTGCTAGAAGCTAAGTACTAGTGTGGATTGTAAGGGTTTTGTGCCTACTGTGAGAGACTTGCAGATCTATGTGCAAGTGGTTGTAACAAACTATGGAAGGCTTTGTTTTGTAATGCAAGGAAGAAGGATCTAGCGAGCTGCACAAATCTCTATCCTATGCGGAGTAGGGTTTTGAGGCTCTATGCTTGTAACTGATTGACTAAAGACAATAAAGAAGAAGAGTTGGTGGATGTAACCCCAGGGTGGGGGTGAACCATGTAAATACTGTGTTATGCTGCTTTGTGCCTTGTCTTGATGTGTTCACATGTTATTTGCTAAGTACTTTGATATGTTTATATAGATATACTTATGCTTTGTGCTTATGATATGCAAGAATGTTATATCTGATCTATATGGCCATGCTTAGTGCTTAATATGCTCGATCTGATCCATTTACCTATGTTAAGTGCTTAAATATATTAGATTATTGTGGATGCTGTGAAGCTCTATTTTATCAGGGAAGTGGATAGTGATTGCATATTGAGGAACTAATGGTGCTAAGTGATTTATTAAGTAGTACAATCAGAGGTCTGTGTCCCAGCTAAGGTTGAAGACACCTGAGTCTTGCAACCAACCCTGCCTCTACCTCAGGTGAGACGTGATCTGCTTCACAGGTGTTCCCAAAAGGGTCGGTAGTTAGGGATTTGTTGGTGCATTGTTGTAGCGTTGAACCCCAGGTTTTCCCATGTTCCAACAACCCATATCTTGTCGGGAATAGGCACGAATAAAAATAAATAAATATCATACCGCTCTGATACCACTGCTCCAGGTTTAGGAGTGGAATGAACTAATTAACATACTGAATACAATAAACACAAATATATGAATAACAACACATATTTCCAATGAACAATATCTTCTATTGAATAAATGAAATATGTTGAAATTGTAAAACTGGAGAACCAAAACACTTGCTCGAATGGTGGTAGCTATCTCTGAGAAGATATGTGGTTGCTATGCACATCCATCTGAGAAAAATGATTACAATGAGGCTCTAGAGGAATTTTTAACATTATTCATGAATTCCAAAACCCTATACATTCAAAAACCTAACCCTAGGAGATGAAACACCAAAAGTTATGTGGGTCCCTATGGGTAAGTTGGTACCTCAACTTCCCAGGGTCGTAACTTTTGCATACCACCTTCGTTTTAGGCGTGTGATAGGTCGTTGGAAAGGTATTTTCGAGAAATACACATTACGCTATCAAACTTTGACTTCGTTTATAGTTTGAATGTGGTGATCCAAAAAAAACTATTTAGGGCCCCAAAATGGCCCTGGAAGTACAACAAGATGTGCTAGCATGAAAACATACACAATAATCAAGTTGGATTAAGTGCGAGGCCACCAGTATCCACCTGGAAGATGTGTAGGGCTTAAGAAACCCCAGAAGTGTAGAAATCCCAATTACAAAGAAGTACACAAGAACGTGTTGAACTAAAAACTATCAAGAGGATCTAGTTGGAATGGGTGGCCACCAATATCCACCTGGATCAACCCAAGACTAGTTTTGTCATTGGTTGATCTTTGACTATTCCAGATCCTATCCAGGATAGTTGAGATGTTCTAGAATTTTATAGTTGCATTTGTCTTTTCATTCTTCCTTTTGAGGTTGACAAATTTCAATTCCAACATGTGACATTATTCTTCCTTTTTAGTCAACTAGATCTTCATGGATTCTTCAATTTCCTCAAACTGATTCTTTAGAATGATGAACATTTATTTTGTATCTTTTGGTACTTCTGTGCTTTTATTTGGCTTGTCAAATGTCTTCAACTCCTTTTTTAGATCAACAACTTCAGTCTTCAATATTTGATCTCTTCTTCTTTGTCTTCTAGTTGAATATTTTGTTCATGCTTTTCATGGTTATTTCTGTTAGATTGATTCAAATGTTGTTATAGAAACATATCTTTCTTTCTAAGTTTATCCAACTCTTATAGAGTGCACATAACTGTGTATTCAAGATGTTCAATAACATCCCTAGGAAGTTTAATATATAAACTATTTTCTGGTGCCATGTGAATCTCTTCTAATGTAATTAGAACATCATTCTTAAGATTTTTTTTTCTTTAGTGATTACTGAGGTATGCATCAATTCCTTGATGGAGTTGTCTTCTTCTATTTTCTATACTTTAATATGATAGGAATTGTCTTATTTTGTGTTCTTTTGTTTAATATGATATGAACTCTCTTCTTCTTTGGTATGCTCTTTAATCTGATAAGAATTATCTTCTTTTGTGTTCTGTATTTTAATCTGATAGGAATTGTTTTCTTTTGTGTTATGTTGTTTAATTTGATAGGAATTATCTTCTTCTGTGTTATGTTTTTAATCTGATAGGAATTCTCTTCTTCTATGTTTTGTATTTTAATCTGATAAGAATTCTCTTCTTCTATGTTATGTACTTTAATCTGATAGGAATTCCCCAACTAGAGCCATAATACTTTAGCATAGGTGCAATGTCCCATCTTTTCTTTGACTTGGTCTGACAGTCCATTCTGTATTGATTTTAATGCCATTGAATTGTTTCTCTTTACTTATTTTGCAGTTTTGGATTTGTTATTTGAGGTAGTTAAGTACCAAGGCTTACATACTATTAAGTCCCAAACGCCAGATCCTCTTGACTTCATATATTTTTTCATTCTTTCTCTCCATGAATATTAGTTTGTTCCATAAAATAAGGGAGCTTTATTTGTGGAGAGATCCATTGTCCACCCATTTGTGTGTTTAGGAGGATA
>SNQJ01S0019626.1:73749-96516 GCA_010110895.2 Picea sitchensis
ATGTTTTCAAATTTAATTCAAGATTAACACTAATTAATCATTCGTATAAACAAGGTTTAAAGTTAAACTTTTTATGAATGATCTTTAATGCGGCAATTGTCTAATTTGGTAAGTTTCTATTATATTTGAAAATACTGGGAAAGATCAAGTACAAACATTAAATGTATATCTTCGGGAATATCTTTTGCATTAAGAGCCTTAACTTCATAACAGAGGTACAAATCTCAATGTTTTTATGATATATTCGAAGTAAATTTTGAAACGTCTACATTATCATTTCGAAGCTAAATTCCTCTCTGTTACAGGTTTTCAAGTGAACACAGAGCTATGGCACCCAAAAAGGCTTCGAATAAAAATGAAGAGCAACCAGAAGGTGATATTATTTCCGACACTACTGCATCTGGGGTACACTCTGTCAAGTCATGGAATGGAATTTCTGAAAAACTAGAGGATGAGCTTAAATATCCGGCCACTGATTCAGACAATCACCTCTGAGATATTGCCGAGACTGAGCTTCATAAAGTTACTGCACATCCGAGACTTGTGGCATATACCGATATGATCGCCTGGGCACTGGATAAAGTAGATGTTCCGACCAGAAGTATTCTGAACAAGCAAGGAGCTATTATTTGCTCATTCAGGCCTGAACATATCCAAGTAATGTATAAGCTCTCACCCAATTATAGACACACTTTTAATTCTGAGTTTGTAGCTGCATTTCAAAGAAAAGAGTGCATTGAAGGTGGCCAAACATACTCTCACATGATAAGAGGATGGGCCAGAGATGAAAACAAGTTTAGAACCGATTTACATGGAATTTATGCCACAGCTTCTTTAAACGAATATATGGTGTATGTAGCAATGATTTTATATAGACTCTTTGGGAGAAAGGACCCTTGTCACTTTAATGCAGATTGGACACCTTTCTTAGAGGAAGTTTCAGAGGGACGCAGTTTTAATTGGCATAAAATTTTGTCAGATAACCTTACATCAGAGGTTATGAATTACAAAGAAGCTAGGTCAAAAGGACAACCAATGTATTTTTATATGTCAGCTTATATCATGGATGCCATTTGCTTTATGACTCCTTTCCCACTAATGAATTGGAGCTGGAATTTTTCCTTCCCAGAGCCTGTTCATAAGTACCATTCATCTCTCTGGGAAGAAAATGCAAAAAATGTTTTTTATGAGGTTTGTCATTATGTAATTATTCCTCTACACCAAATATTCTTTGGATGCGAACCTCCTCGCATTTCAAATACCATCATAGAAAACCTCAAGTCAGTTGTTGACTGGTTCATTGAAGAAAATTTCTCCTATGTTAGGGTTTGTGGCTGTTCTATTCCGCCTCATGCACTCCCAAAAATTTTACCAGACAGGTTGATATGTAGAGAAGTGGCTTATCAGCTAGTCAATGGTGGAATTGGATTAGAATTAAAAGATCAGCCGAAAAAAACATGGCCATCATTTCCTATTTATATAGGAAAATTCGTTTTATTAAACATAGGCCATTCTAAAGAAGAAGATGAGTCGATGGACGAAGTGAAATTAGCAAGTATAGAGCACAGGAAACATCATCCTTATCAAATAATCAGTCGACATTTCACACAATGTAATTTGAAAGCATATGAACATGAATTTTCAGTTTATGATGATGTTTTTAAAAATGCTAAATCTTATTTGGAAGTGTAGAGCAGAGTGCAAACCTTGTCACCTGATGCACAGGTGGGGTTTGCATCTTTTCAAAGAAATAGACGACAATGTTTGCCAAAGATTTTACAAGGCGAAGTGTCAACTTCAATACCAAAGCAAGAAATTATTCCTCCGGGGTTTGAAACCATTATTCAAGATAAGTCAAGTGACAAAGATAAGTTGAAAAATCCCGAAATACCTCCTCAGCATACAGAGAGTTCTCAGACCAAAGAATCACAGACAGAAAAGGGAAAAGGAATAGAAACAAGTCCAATAACTCTAGATGATATTCCAGAAAATGTTGGAGGAACAGTTTCAAAGGAACTTGGCAGTCCTATTACAACATTGACTCCACTTCAGTCTACTTTTGGAACCCCTCATGAAGGAGTTCTATATGTAAGTGACTTAGAGCCAATCACCATAGATGAAACCCCTTCGTCTGATTATTTTTTCAGTAAAAAATGAAGAGTTGTCTTGAAATGGGAATTACATCCTGTAGAAGAAAGAACGATCAAAAAACATAAAATTAGCATTGATGGAAAGAAACTAAATGAAGGAGAATTCGCTACAGAGATAGCAGGAACCATGGGTGCTATAGCATCAGCCAACATGTATTCTGTAGGGAATCTAACAACTATGTTGGAGCAAAAGAATCGGGAAATAATGCAGCTGCAGGACAGATTAAAGGAAAATAAGAAAATTATTGGTTGGGGAATACAAAAAGCTCTAGAACAAGCTAGACTCAAAGACATCCAAGAAATCCAAAAGTTGAATGAAAATTTGGATGAGGCAAAACACATGATACAGGTTACTCAAGAACAAGTGCAAAAGCTGGGCGATGAAAATAAATCTCTGCAAGATAAAATTATTTCGATTACTAATCAAGTGATTGAAATGGAACATTTCAAGACTAAAGCATCATAGATATATGCAAACATTGAGGAATAACAACAGAAAATATTCTGTAATTTGGAAATCATCCAGAACTATTTTCAAGAATCTAATAGGTCTATGGAAAAGGTATTGCAGAAAGAAAGAGAAGCTAAAGCAGCAAGGAATTCTTTTCAAAAGATAGTAACTTCTTTACAAAAAGAAGAAACTAGAAAAACACATAAATTATCCATTTCGGAGCAGTTAAAAGGAGATATAATGATAAAAGTTTGGGAAACAAAATTGGAAGAATATAAAAGAATTACAAAAGGGATCAATGAAGATTGTCAAAGGATCTGCAATCTTATTGAAAAAGATTCAGTAAATATCAGGACAGATGGTCTTTCCGTGTTATTAAGTGAAGCCAACATTACCAGGTATCAGTTGCAATCAAAAGAAGAACTTGAAGAAAAGAAAGAAGAAATCTCAAATATTAAAATGGTTAACATTGCAGAAATAGATAAGTGGATGATAGCTTCAAATTCAAAGTTGGAAAAGGTTAAATTCACAGAGAAAACAATAGCAAGCCAGTTGCCAGGCTTACACAGAAGTTTTTTCTCTTTTGAAGAAAATGAAGTACCTGAAGCTCCTAAGGTCCTGGTAAACTTTTTAGGGGAATATGTTCAATACTTTGAAGCAGATAAAGAAAGTTCTTCAACGTAAATTTAAAACTTTGTAAATATTTTTATTTTTTAGAATTTTGAAAGAAATTGCAAACGGTTAACATTAATTTATGTAACCGTAATATTAGGAGGTTGGTTAGTTACCAATGAAAAACTTTGATAGAAAGGTATAAATATAATTCTGAAAGGCGGAAATAGGCTTCAGAAATTTTGGAGAAGGCCAATTTTTGTAATATCAACTTTGAAGTTCATCGGAATATAAACCGCAAACAAGATTCTGGATCCTGCAATTTCGTGACTATGTTTCTTCCCCTGTTTATCATGCTTTGTTAAATCTTCCTCTTAATGTGTGTTTCTAGCAAGTAAATCAATTTGAAGTTATATGCATTGTTGTTTATTGTTTCAGATTGGTTTGGATGTTGAATGTATTACAATTTTTCCTCTGAGATTACTTTAGTAATTTTAAGACCTGTTAGAAATCTGTTAGAAATCTTGTTTCTCTTTCATCATTGTTAATTGAAATATAAGATTCTTTCTAGATAAAAGCCTTATATTTCTCTGTATTATGTTTCATTGTTTACAATTTCAAAATTGTCACAAAACCAGGAAATGGCCTTGATTGTGTTTTTTACATTACTGTTTTAGATTTTGAAGTTGTTTCATTAATACCATCTCTGAAAATCTGAAGTAATCAATCTATAAACACCCTTTATAAACCTTTAAAACCCTATCACCCATGACAGTCCCTAGTGGTAGACAACCTAACGTAGAACCTGGTCTTCAGGATCAAACCAGCATTGCCCTAAACTTATTTAATACTATTCTGCAAACAACGACCAATAGGGCTGAGTTAGAAAGATCGTGGGTTACTATTGAACGTGATATTAGCATCCAAGAGCAACGGGAGGCAAGACAGAGACAGTTTGGAAACTGAATCTGATCTAGTCTTTCTTTGTTTTTTCTCTTCAAAACCTTTTTATAAAAACCTCTTTTCAGATGCCTTGACGATATGTTTTATAGAATTAAAACATAAACTCAGGAACAACACCTCTCTTTCTTTTAAATGATCCCTAGATTTTCATGTACTGCGCACTATGATCATAGGTGCTAACCTGTAACAAATTCTTTCTAGGATCCTGCATCCATTTGTTAGTCCAAACATTCTTTCTATGCCTAGGTATAACATATATTTCAGTATTATTATCATATCTACTCATATCAAACCTTCTTTCTTCTATTAATACCCTAGTTTTCAAACTAGGACAGACTCTATTAAACATACCTAGATCCATACTCTAGAAACAAAAATTTCCACTTATCTTACTTCTACAGAGAACAAAGCTTTCATATCTAAAACTTTTCACTATTTATCAGGGCATAGAGCTTGCAAATCTTACTTATTTTAATCATAAATTCTCACTTTTACCTTTCTTAGAGCACAAATCTTTTCAGATCTTGTTTCTTTCCTTCAGATCTGACCTCATTTCTTCAAATTGAGATTCTTTCTTTAGCACAGGGATTTATAAATCAAGTAGAATATTGTGCACTAGAGAAACAGATCTATGCACGGGGCTTCCACAATCTCAGGTCAAATCTTTGCACAAAGCTTATTCTTTCTTAGTTCCTAACAATCATAGTTTCAGGTCCCGACAACAGAACCAAATGTTGGCACAGGGGCAGACCCAAGGTTCAACACTACAACAACACACCAACAAAGCCCTAACTACTAGCCCTTTCGGCAACACCTGCGAAGCAGATGAAGTCTCACCTGAGGTAGAGGCAGGGGTGGTTGCAAGACTCAGTTGTCTGCAACCTTAGATGGGACACAGATCTGTGATTGTACTACTTAATAAAGAACTTAGCAGCATCATTTCCTCAATATGCAATCAATATCCACTTCACTGATAAAATAGGGCTTCGCAGCATCCAAACTAATCTAATGTATTTAATCACTTAGCAAAGATAAATAGATCAGATCGAGAAAATTAAGAATTAAGCATGGCCATATAGATAAGATCTAACATTCTCTCATATCATAAGCACAAAGCATAAGTAGATCTATCTAAACATATCAAAGTACTTAGCAAATAACGTGTGAACAGATCAAGACAAGGCACAAAGAATCATAACATAGAATTTACGTGGTTCACCCCCACCCTGTGACTATGTCCACCAACTCTTCTTATTTATTGTCTTCAGCCAATCGATTACAAGCACAGAGCCTCAAAACCCTACTCTGCATAGGACAATGATCTGCGCAACTCGCTAGATATTTATTCCTTGTGTTATAGAACAAAGCCTTCCACATTCTATTACAACCACTTGCACTTAGCTTACAATTCTCTCACAGTAGGCACAAAGCCCTTACAATCCACACTAGTACTTAGCTGCTAGCACTTAGCACAACTGGTCTCACATCAAATAGATGCATTCCTCCTTCTATCTAGCCTAGGCGTCTATTTATATATTAAAAAATAGGCCTAAACATGGGTAAACCCATGGGCCGACATCCCAATCCCATTACATAATCCCAAAAACCCAAAAAGGACCCAAAAAAGGGGACGAGATCCCGTGATCTCTGCTTCGTTTTGTGCTCCTCCTTCGACAGGCTGTCGAAGTCCCAAAATAGGTCAACATGACCAAGAATCTCCCAAAACTTGGTCAAGGGCCAACATGGGCACAAGAATTTGGGACTCGAACTAGTGGATCCATTTCAAAATCGACCACGTTAAGCCCGACAACAACCCATGGGAAATGGAAATAAATATTATGGAGTAGGAGATCCTTTTAAAATGTTGTTGGAGGAAGTCCTTGCACAACAAAGGAACAAAATGATGGACAAATTTGTGCAGATCATTCAGCGGATGCCCATAGGAGAAGCATATTCATCAAGAGGCCATGCAACCCCCTTCAAGGTACATGTAAAATTTGATATTCCATTATTTAAAGGACTGATAGCTACAGATGTAGATGTTGTAGGTAAATGGTTGAATTTGCTCGAAGGGCATTTTTGAATCCATAATTTTTTCGATAGGGAAAAAATTACTTTTTCACTCATAAAATGTGTCCCCCGTGTTAAGGACTGGTGGGACATTTACTTTGAACAAAGGGCCATAGATTAATTTGCAATATTTTTGGTTACCCCTTACATGGGATTCCTTCCGGGATTCCATTAAAGAACAATACTACCATGTTGGAAGCTACGAGGACCAGTACACTAGATGGACCACCCTGAGTCAAGAAAGGGACCAGAAAGTACCATATTTCACCAATATTTTCCATACCTTGTGAACCAAGTTGGCTATCAAAGACTCGGAGTGACATATGGTGCTCAAATATTGTGGTTGTTTGCATAGATACATTCAAATGTAAATGGATTTTATGAACATTGCCTCATTGGGTACGACTTATAGATATGTTGTCAAGTTCGAGCAAACATTTAAGAAGAAGAGGCGAGAGTTTGGATCTGCAAACTTCTCACAGTCGAAGTAGGGAAAAGTTGGACCCAATTCACACAGCAAGGGATAGAGAAAATATTTCCACTATCAGGACAACTAGTCCAAGCCGCAATACAAGAAGGGCAATGAGAAAACGAAAAAGGACAAATAAAAATGGTGTGAATACCATAAAATCCCTTGGAACAACACTGAAGAATGTCCCTCCAAATAGTCACTTGTGGTCTAGTTGAAGGATTTCGAGTCAAAGGTCGATTATGACTCTGAATCAAAACTAGAAGGAGGGAAGCATATTATCGATGTTGAACCCAATTCCACTATCACTACCACCAAATTCCAGCCAAGCGAACCAGAAGAACCATAGGAAGGGGAATGCCTCTTTCACTTACACATGTGGGTAAAGGGGGCTCTACTTTATTTCAATGTCGATAACAATAGTCAGAAGAACATGATCTCAGTAGAGGTTGTCAATCGGTTGGATCTGCCGAAGACACCACACCCATAGCCCTACACCATCGATTGGGTTTTCCAAGGAAGAGATCTCTATGTCAGCCAACAATGTTGTATTTCCTATGACATTAAGCCTTTAAAAGATGAGGTGTTGTGTGATATTTCTCCCCTTGAAGTTTGTGATGTTATTTTAAGACAACCATATTTGTGGAAGAATCATGCTATGTATGAGTCTAGACCCCATAGTGTTATTATTAATCTGGGTAGACAATTACATAGGATACCAAAGGTAGTGCCACCTACCACTATTTCTTTAATCTCTTCTAAGAAATGTAGTAAGGTAATTTCAAAAACCGAGAATTTCATCTTCTTTGTGATCCATGCTCACAGTAAGAAAAAGGTCATCGCCACATCTGTGGCCTCTACATAAAGCCTCTCTTTACAACAAAATCAAGTGGACGGGATAGTGGAAGAGTACCGAGACATCTTCTCCTCACCTACTGGGGTACTAACTCACTACCAAGTCAAGCATCCAATTGATCTAACCCCCAATGCACCTCTGCCTAATGGACCAGTATATCATTGCTCGCTGATGGAAAATGACAAAATCATGCATCAGATCCAAGAGATTCTTCAAAATGCGTACATTAGACCCAACTCCTCCCCTTGTGGAAGCCTGATTTAACTAGTGCAGAAGAAGGATGGGACCTGGTGACTCTACATTGATTACAAAGAATTAAAAAAAATCACAGTCAGAAATCGGTACCCAATTCCCAGGATTGATGACCTCCTTGACCAATGTTGGCCCTTGACCAAGTTTTGAAGAATACTTGGTCATATTTGACCATTTTTGGTACTGCGACAGCTTGCCAAAGATGGAGCTCAACACAAAGTGAAAATTAGGGAAGAAAGACCTATTTTTGGGTCCCTTTTAGGGTTTTGGGTTGATGTAAAGGGAAAGGGATGTCGGACCATGGATTTAACCATGCTTAGGCCCATTTTGTAATCTATAAATAGATACTTAGGCAATGTAAATAAGAATAGAGTAGTACATCTATGTGATGTATAGCTAAAGGCTTAGTGCTAGTAGCTGGATCTGTGTGATCAAATGTATGTTGCAAGTGCTTTGTGCATGATTGTAAGGAGATTAAAAAGCTAAGTGCAAGTTGTTGTAGTTTTGTGCTAAAGTGATAGGAAGAAGGATCTAGTGAGTTGTGCAGATATTTTGTCCTGTGTGAAGTAAGGGTTATTGAAGCTTTGTGCTGTAACTGCTTGACCGAGATAATATAAATAAGAAGACTTTGTGGACATAACCCCAAGGTGGGGGTGAACCACGGTAACTGTGTGTAATGTGCTCTGTGCTTTGACTTAATGTGTTTATCTCCTTCTTAGCTAAGTGCTTGTTGTCATTAAATAGATCTAGTTATTCTTTGTGCTTATGATAAATGAATGAATGTTAGATCTGATATATAAGATGCTTAGTGCTTGATCTGTTGAATCTAATCTATATTTCTGTGGCTAAGTACTGAATCATCTTTAGTTTAAGTATTCACTGTGATGCTATGTGCTATCTGCAAAGTACCATAAGGGTTAATTGTTGATGAATGATCTATGCTAAGTGCCTTGTAAAAGATATAATCACATATCGGTGTCCCAACTAAGGTTGCAGACATCTGAGTCCTACAACCACCCCTTCCTCTACCTCGGGTGAGACTTCATCTGCTTCAGAGGTGTTGCTGAAAGGTTCGGTAGTTAGGGTTTTGTTGGTGTGCTCTTGAGCATTAAACCCTAGGTCTGCCCCTATGCCAACAAAATGGTTCCGTTGTTGGGACCTGGAACTGTGATTGCTAGGAACTAAAGAAGAAAAAGCTTTGTGCGAAATAAGCTCGGTGCGTAGATCTGTTTCCCTAGTACATAGTATTCTACTTGACCTACGAAGCTTTGCGCCGAGAAAGAAAGGTCAAATATGAAGGAAAGAGGTCAGATCTGCAAGAAAGAGGTTGATACTGAAGAAAAAAAGTGAGATATGAACACTTTGTGTCCTAAGAAAGAAACTTCTACAGAAAAGTGGTAAGATTTGTAAGCTCTAGCCTCTAGTAAAGGTAAGAATAGTTCAAGTTTTAGAGTTGAAAGCTTTGTGTTCTATATAGGTAAGATAAGTGGAATTTTTTTGTTTCTAAAGCATGAATTTAGGTACGCTTGATAAATTTTGTCCTAGTCTGAAAACTAAAGCATTGTTAGATAAAAGAAAGTTTGATATGAATAGGTCTGATAGGAATAATGAAAGATATGTTATACATATGCATAGAAAGAATTTTTGGACTAAGAATGGAAAAATCATTACTAAGACGAAGCTCACTAGGAAGAAGGATAGAAAGTTAAGAAAGAAAAGGGCTAATACTATATGGTTACAAGAGGTTCTAGAGGAAACTTCGTAGAAGGAAAAATCACAAGAATTGAGCTTCACCGAGATATCAGAACAATGACATCTGACACTTCTCCATGGCACAACAATATAGTCGTTGGACCGATATACCTGTTCGACTTCCACCCCGAAAGGGTCAAAAATAAATTATGGGTTCCCACTAGACTGTTGGAAAACACCAGAATAGATAGAACAAAGTTAATGAAGGTCTCATATCCATTGCAACCAGACTATTGCGAAGTTTCCCTACTTAGTCTGTTGCACCACGCACTGAGAATACTTTTTGCTAAGTGAGAATTTGAGCACGAAACTTGAGATTACTTCACCCTGTGATCATTTCCTTGTTCCCATACTATTCATCATAGTCTTTGTATTTATTTTCACACCTGAGCTAGTGGACCTGAGCTTGTATGTTGGAAGAACTCAACGCTGTTGAGAAAGTAGTTGAATCATTTTTTATTGATCTAATGGCTGAGAGAGTCATCTCAGGGAGAAGGATGTTTGCAGGTGTGCAAGCATCATCGACAGGAGGAGTCCAAGCTTCTCCCTCCACTGCTCATGGAGCAGGACCTTCCAGAACCACGACTGAGACAAGAAAAAAGCATAGAGATGATATTGCAAATGCCAAGTTGATCCCACACATTCTGTCGGTTTACATATCACCTTTGAGTGGCAAGATTAACTGCAATAGTGTACCCAGAGACTTTGAGTACACCTTGATCACCACGTATTTTCTGAAAGGGGTGCGTGTAGTACATGCTGACTAGGATAAGCTCACAACACTGAAGTTTAATGATTTTAACCTTGGAGATTGCAAAACCTACATCATGTTAGCTCCACATAAATACTTAACCAAGACCAAAGGCAAAAATCCTAAGATTGTCCCGCATTCCTGGACCCAGAACCTCGCACAGTCCACACTACTCAACGTAATGAAGATCCCTCACTTCAGAAGACGTCAGGAAGTAAACGCATGCGTCAGGTTGTTGTTGTCTTTCTACCATGAAATATACTTATGGTTGGACCGCCGCATCACTGTGGATCCGACGCTGATCAATCGGATCACATGACTTAGCATTTAGGGCCCTGACCCATAGGACTTTTACCCAGGCAAGACCTCAGACCAAGCACTAGCATAATGGATAAAGGAAACTTATGGCGATGTAGAGAAGGGTACGCGAGGCTACAAGGTAGCCTCTATCCAAAGTGGCACAGTGCACCTTGCATGTTAGATAATTGCGGGCAAGTTAGTTCGTAAAAAAATACCAACATAGGTGATTGGCTTCATAGTTGACCTCGTAGGGAAGTGCATTGAGGGACTATAGATGAATTGGGCACAGTATCTTGTAAACTAGTTAGAGATGGATTGCAGAGGAGCACAAGACCAAGGGTATGAGTTCCACTTTAGTTGGTTGCTCATACTCATCATTTTCATTACTTGGGAACTTCGAGAGGCAACCACTTTTCTGGAGTTTGAACCTTTTGAACCACTAGCCGTGAATTTCTGTACGCTGTGGTACTCTAACGACATGAACAAGAAGTGGTAGTCCAATGTTGTCTTCCACACCTACTTCAACCAAATAAAGAATGCAATTCATTCTACACCGCGAATCACCCCAAATGTACTTCATAGGTTTAGACCTTTGATGAAATTTAGCATAGACCATCTCTTCACCTATATTACAGCACGTGGTGATGAACATAAACAACAACTCCAATGCTACTAAAAGATAACATAAGATGACTTGGAGGATATTACCAAGGAATGGTCAGTGGTCCTCCTTGTTGCAGTGGACCCCGCAGACATGTCCAATGAGGAAATCCCTGAAGCTATGATAGATACACCTGGAACAAGCAGGACTAAGAAGGATGACAAAGTTCAATATGTCCCTAGCACATCCACGAAGACTTTTTTGATCTCACCTGTGCAGGGAGGCGATGGTGACAAGCTAGGCGGTACAGAAGTTGAACAAAATATAGGCAAGGTTACTCCACCTAAAGATGAGGAGGATCCCTCCATGAAAAGGAAGATGACACCACCAAAACCCTCATCCCAAAAGAAATCTAAGGCCACCCTGACCACGCTTAAAACTACCCTTACCCCAGATAACTTTGACTTCTTAATTGTCACACTGAATGATGTTTCACTGGAGCTCGCAGAAAAGCAAGAAGCGAAGTAGGAGGAGCTATTCAACCAAATCAAGGGTGAACTCAAAGAAGTGGAGAAGGCACTTTAGTCCAGCCAAGCAATTCCTACAACACCCTTGATAAGAGGAACATCAGGAACAGGCGATGAGCCGACTCAATTACACCAAATCACTGATCAAGTCGAAGCTCGCCTTCGACGAGCTCAAGAAGACATAGCACAAGCCACCCAGGCTTTGGTGCAAGCACATAAAACAATTATAGAACAACAGAATGAGGAAGAACGGGAAAATATTTCTCTGAAAGTGAAGTGGGATGAGGAAAAGGCATAGTTTCTAGCAGAGCAACTCGAAGTACAGGAAAGGGTTCACAAAGCACTACACTTTGTGATGGTCATAGAAGTGAATATGGAAGACCGTCTCCCACAACAGGTGACCCAAATGGAAGAAGTAATCCAAAAACTCCAACAACACATCATGGATATAGAGCTCGGTACCATGCCCAAGACCCCCTAGGAAATAAGATATCTAAGAGAGGCCACTGCTCGAAGCACCGTTGGCCGATTAAAAACCTTTTCCTTGGAATGCAAGCAACTAAGCTCTAGAAGAGCCCAAACTTATGAAACCCTCGGAGAGAATCCAGAATTGCGAACATTGGAGGCACAACTCCAAGAAGCAAAGCAGCATGTAGACATGCTACATGCATAGATAAATACTTTGACCCCAGTCGAAAGAATGAATAGGTTCGCAGAACAATGCACAACCTAGAAACAGGTACATACACTACAAAGTAAAGTGATGGAAGTCTCTGAACGACTTTAGCCAATCCAAGAAACGGCATGCCAACTATCTGCTGAACTTGAAAGATAGGGAAATGAACTCGAACAGGTGGTCATGACTGCAGAACAACACCTAGAAGGACCACTCAATGACACAGTGATCCAGAATTTACTGAGCAAGAGGTTGTCGCACTGTAGCAAGTCGAAGAAGCTCGAGCCAAGCTCCAGGAATTCGAGGTGGAATTGATTAGACTTGAGTGACTCAGGATGAGTCACAGGTGAGTGTTGGGGGCGTGTTGGCCCTTGACCAAGTTTTGAAGAATACTTGGTCATATTTGACCATTTTGGGGACTACGATAACTTGCCAAAGATGGAGCGCAACGTGAAGCGGAAATTAGGGAAGCCAAACCTATTTTTGGGTCCCTTTTAAGGTTTTGGGTTGATGTAAAGGGAAAGGGATGTTGGCCCGTGGGTTTACCCATGCTTAGGCCCATTTTGTAATATATAAATAGATACTTAGGAAATGTAAATAAGAATAGAGTAGTACAGCTATGTGATGTATAGATAAAGTCTTAGTGCTAGTAGCTGGATTTGTGTGATCGGATGTATGTTGCAAGTTCTTTGTGCATGATTGTAAGGAGATTGGAAAGCTAAGTGCAAGTTGTTGTAGTTTTGTGTTGAAGTGATAGGAAGAAGGATCTAGTGAGTTGCGCAGATATTTTATCCTATGCGAAGTAAGGATTATAGAAGCTCTATGTTGTAACCGCTTGATCGAGATAATATAAAGAAGAAGACTTTGTGGACATAGCCCCAGGGTGGGGGTGAACCACGGTAACTGTGTGTAATGTGCTCTATTCTTTGACTGAATGTTTTTGTCTTCATCTTTGCTAAGTGCTTGTTGTTATTAAATAGATCTAGTTATGCTCTGTGCTTATGATATATGAATGAATGTTAGATATGATATATAATATGCTTAGTTCTTGATCTACTGAATCTAATCTATATTTTTGTGACTAAGTACTGAATCATCTTTAGTCTAAGTATTCACTGTGATGCTCTGTGCTATCTGCAAAGTACCATAAGGGTTAATTGTTGATGAATGATCTATGCTAAGTGCCTTGTAAAATATATAATCACAGATCTGTGTCCCAACTAAGGTTGCATACATCTGAGTCCTGCAACCATCCCTACCTCTAACTCAGGTGAAACTTCATCTACTTTGCAGGTGTTGTCGAAAGGGCCAGTGGTTATGGTTTTGTTGGTGCACTCTTGAGTGTTGAACCCTGGGTCTGCCCCTGTGCCAACAACCAACTCAAGGTGGAAATGTTCTTCAACAAGATTGACCTAAATTCTAGCTACCACCAGGTTCCCATCAAACCAACTGATGTCTGGAAGACAACTTTAAAATATAAATAAGGTCTCTTCGAATGATTGGTCATGCCCTTTGGCCTAATAAATGAACCATCAAATTTCATAAGGTATATGGAAAATGTAATGAGACCCTTCACCAACTCTTTTATGGTGGTATATTTGGATGACATCCTCATCTTCAACAGAACTTGGGAGGAGCACATTGATTAGAATCTGGACCAGGGGTCTAAAATTTGCTCACCTTTCAAAGTGCTCAGAATTCAATGAAAACGGTGCCATTGTGTCTGTCTCGTCTTCCTGCTTCCGACGGTATATTTATTTTCGCAAACGGAGTCCGTATGGAGATGTTAATGCGATTTGTTCGTCGAGCCAAACAGGCAAAAATTTGATGCTGACTATACCTGTCCGTACAATCCGTACAGGACACGTGGCAGGTCCGTACGGTGACACGTGTCAGTCCATACAGGACACGTGGTGGCTCTAGAGTGTGACACGTGTCATGCAATTTTGGACTTTTCGACGTACAGTTTGGCCATTCCTGAGGTGACACGTGTCACCACTGAAAGGGTGACACGTGGCACATGATGACGTCAGCATTTGACGTGGCGACCGTACGATGACGTGGTCTAATCGACGGTTGAAAAGTGGCAAGTGATGTGGCACATTTTTATTGGTTGGCAGTTGGCAAGTCACATTGCGACATGTGGCATATTCTTGGGTGAATGGAAGGGTGCCACGTGGCCCAATCATGGGCTGCCACGTGGCACCCCGGAATTGGCATTTTGGTTGGTATTAAAAGTTTTTTGAGGCCGCGGGGTTCGACCCCCGGACCTCCCCTCCGGTGAACAGTTTAACATAATCCGTCGACCGGTAGGCCACGTGTTGGCTTTTGAAATGTAATTGGGTTTTAAATTATTTCACTTCTCCAAAGGTTGCAAACGGCGGGGGTACGGGCTGGGCCCTAGCCCCAGCCCCCGGTCACTTATACCTTTCACAGGACCACGACATAGTGGATTTGCGCGTGGGGTGTTTTATATATAACTCTCGGTTATATGTTAATTGATATGACCCGTGGGTTATACCCAACCGCACGGGGTTTGTGTTGTTATATGCACACGGTTATATTATATGTTGTTACATGATCATTGTATTTACATGTGCGCGGTTTGAATTTTTAAACGGTTAACACCGCCGAATTTAAAACGGGTAACACTATTATGTGTTTACCATATACTTTCGCGCGCGAACGGATATTTCATATATAGCCCATGGTTTCGGGCGTCCTTTCATGTGACCTTTATTTTATTGCGCGGGATTTGTGGCATGTTATTTAGCCACGGTTTTAATTGGTATTATATGTGACCACTTTATAAATGGCGCACGGGATTTTAGTTTGGGTTTTCCAACGTGAACACATTTTACCCGCTACTTGTCATAGGCATATTAAATGGTGGCACTTAGCCAAATTTGCGCGGGGAACGTGGCCACATGGCCCCATGCGCCCAACACCTCTGTCCTCGGGGGCTTTGTTTCCGTTAACCATTCGGCAAATTGGCACGTTTTGTGGGACGTGCGTGGGTGCTAGGTTTAGGCACCGAAAACGCTCAGAGGCTGGGTTCATTCTTCCACAGGTGCAAAATGTCGAACTAGAGACTGAAGCTTGAAGGGGGAAAATGGCAGAAAGCATAACTTTTGGAGTTTTTGGCCAAATCAGGTGCCGAAAAAGCCCAGCTAGGGGTTTTTGGATGTTCTGAGTCCATTGGCACAGCGTTGACAGGCATTTGGAGACTTCTAGTGCAGTTTTTTAACCATTGAAGTTTGAGGAAGCTCCAGGAAGCTTGAAGCCCTCATTGTTTGAGGCATTGCTCAGATGAGCACATATCCATTTTCTGAGACTGAATAGTCATTTTTGACTGATTATTGTGCTCTGAACACATTGGGATAGGTTTCCAATCCATTGGAGGACTTCTACATGTATTTTTGCTCCATTGAATCTCAGGGAAGCTTGGAGGCCACTTGTAGAAGAGGTCATTGCTGGATGAGACAAGATCCATTTGCAGAGTTCTTATAGTCAAATTTGGGGTTTTTATGTATTCTGAACCCAATGGTACACTCTATAAATCCATTGGAGTTGAGCAGTAGCTTGTAAAGATAATTTGACAAACTAATCCCAAAGAGCCAAGTCCATTGAAGGAGGCTCAAGGAGATGTAGCCCAGAGAGGGGTGAACTCCTTTATCATCTTGGTATTGATGTGTTTTTGATGTGTTATTTGCTGCATTTTATATTGCTGTACATTGGTTTATAACACCTAATTAACCTTTTAAAAACATTTCCTCACACATGAACATTGACAAGAAGAAGCATGAACTGAACACATAAACCATCTTGCATATTTAAACACATGAAGCAAGGTCCTGTTAAGGTTTATTTTATTGAAGTAGGGGGTGCTTGCATAGCATAACAAGTCAGCCTTCTATTTTCAGATCACACATGCAACATATTCAACATGTTTTGAGCATTCTATGACAACACAAGCTATATTCCAACTTGGAAAAATGTTCCTTTGGAACGAACAAGGTCCAATACTTGGGCTACATTGTTGATGGGAATGGGGTACATTTTGATCCCAATAAGATCCAATTCATTCATGACTAGCCAGCCCCGACCACACTAACCGAGCTTCGAAGATACTTGGGACTAGACAATGTCTACTGGCGGTTCATGTTGGGATTCTCCCATATTGCATGGGCCTTCAACCACATGACCAAGGAAGGTGGTAGGGAACATTTTCGTGAGGGGGAAGGGAAAAAAATGAGCATTTAATGATCTAAGGCATCGCTTGTGCTCAGCTCCATTACTCTCCTTTCCTAATCTACAACAACAATTTGAGATTGAGACTGATGCATTTGACTATGTTGTAGGTGCATTTATCACTCAACATGGTCATATGGTGTCATACCATAGTGGGACACTCTCAGATATTGTCCATAAATACCCCACTTATGACAGGGAAATGTAGTCCATTATACAAGCATGTGGTCAATGGAAACATTACATTTTAGGAAAGGAGACGATCATCCAAAATGATCACAAGCCTTTGTAGTTCATACAGACACATGGAAAGTTGTGGAATGACTTCCATAAAAAGTGTTCCACCTACCTACAGTAGTTCCATCTCAACATTAGTCGACCTCCCGTGTTTGCGCTCACCATTGTGCTCCACTCCTATGCATATGAGGCATCTGAGTGGCCCCAACTTTATAGACAAGATCCAGACTTCACCACCACCTATCATCTCTTGGGTATAGGCATGAATGCCACTAATTTTCACATTCAAGATGGGTTTTTATGCCATCTGTTCCATCTCTTTGTTCCTGTAAGAAAGCATGCAAAGATGATTTTGGAATCCCACTATAGTAGAATTCCAGGACATTTTGGCATGGAGAGAGTTGTGTCCATTCTCTAGAAACATTCTTATTTTCCAAAAAATTGACATGATGTCAACAAATATATCAGATATTGCACTACATGTTCCATTTCCAAGCCATCCATCAAGCATAAAGTCTTATACACCCCTCTTTCTACCCCCAAGAAGCCTTGGAAACCCATCTCGATGGATTACATGTCTGGCCTTCCATCCACCAAGCAAGGAAATGATTGTTTATTTGTGGTCATTGATTAGTTTTCAAAGATGGTCATGCTCACAACCTGCAGGAAGAACATCACAATGATAGATACTACCAATATCTTCTTCAAACAAGTGTGGGTCCATTTTGGGATACGACAGACCATCATCTTTGACTAGGACAACAAGTTCCTCAACACATTTTGGTTGAGTATCTGGTCACTATTGGACACTAGGCTCACTAAATCCACAACTTTCCACCCCCAAATAGATGGCCAAATGAAGTTCATCAATCAGATGATTGTGCACATCCTATGCATGTACAACTCTAAGAATCCACGTACATGGGATGAGAGTCTCCTCTATGTTCATCACAGTTACAACATGGATCTCCATAGCTCTATTGGCCATAGCCCATTTCAGGTGGGACTAGGATTCCAACCCTTAGGTCCCTTTGATGTTTCACTACCTCTGGAAACTACACAGATAGACTCTTCCCATGTTCAGTGTGAGACTGATAAAGACACCAGATTCATTGACCAAAAATCTGCCAACATGTCCATGAGATTTTGCAGAAAGCCAATGCTAAGTACAATAAGTGCCATGATCAACACAGGGTATTGCACCAGTTTCAGGTTGGAAACAACGTCTGGTTACATTTGTAGAAGGAGCATCTTACATGTCCCCGTCGGAATCTCCACCCACTTTGCTATGTGCCTTACACCATCACCAAGGTTTTGGGTAGCAATGTTTTTGAGCTCAACACTCTACCCTTGGCTTGCATCCACTGTTCAATGTGGACCTCCTTCAACCATATTTTCCACCATTATTGGACACCTTATAGATCATATAACAACTAAAACCAATAGATCTCAACCCTGATTGCATGGAAAAAGCATCCACTAATAAGATAGTTGCCACATAGGTCAAGGGAACTCACCAACATAGTATCCAGCTTTATCGGGTTGTCAAGGTAGGGCATATCCTCCACCAAGGAAAGTGGATCACCCAGGGCCAACTTTAGAAAAAAATTCCTCACCTGATGGGGGAACTCAATGCAATGGAGACCATTTATTCCTAAGGGGGGAGGACTGATCCATGTGGATATTGGTGGCCACCCACCTATTCCAAATGGATCCTCTTAACAGTTTTTAGTTGAGCACGTTCTTTGGTACTTCTATGTAATTGTGGTTTCTACTCTTTCAAGGTTGTGTGAAGCCATACACATCTTCCAAGTGGATACTGGTGGCCTCCCACTTAATCCAACTGGATTATTTTGTATGATTTCATGTCAACACATCTTATTGTACTTCTAGGGCCGTTTTGGGGCCCTAAACAATATTTTTTTGGCTTGTCACAGTCAAACTGTAGACAAAGTTAGATTTTGATGAAGTAATGTGTAGTTCTCAAAAATATATTTCCAATGGGCTATCACATGCCTAAAATGAAGGTTGTATGCAAAATTTACGACCCCACGAAGTTGAGGTACCAACTTACCCATAGGGGCCCACATAAATTTTGATGTTTCATCTCCTAGGGTTAGGTTTTTGGATGTCTAGGGTTTTGGAATTCATGAATAATGTTAAAAATTCCTCTGGAGCCTCAATGTAATCATTTTTCTTAGACGGATGTGCGTAGCAGCCACATCTCTTCTCAGAGATAGCTACCACCATTCGAGCAAGTGTTTCAATTTTGCAGTTTTACAGTTTCAACCTATTTCATTTACTCAATAGAATATATTTTTCATTGGATATATGTGTTGTTCTTCATATCTTTGTGCTTATTTTATTCAGTCTGTTAATTAGTTTGTTCCTCTCCTAAATATGGATCATGGGTACAATAATAAAGAATATTGTGGTAAGTGGAACCCCATTCCCAAACATAAGAAAGGATCATGCTCCTCAAAGGGAAAAAGTGTAGTCATAGATGAAATGCAATCTTAGAACTTTGTTAAAGAAGGAAGCTATAAAAATCAAAACCAAGAAATATATCAAAAGGTAGACTTCACATGTCAAAACAAACTCAATTATGGAAACACCTTCAATGGTTATTTCTTTTCCTGTCATAAATTTGGTCGTAAAGCATTATTGAAAGGAGAGATTCAGGAAGTTCCAAAAACTTAATGAGATGTTGGAGATCCAACTATGTTGGCCACATAGAAAATTTTTGTTATACAATGAGATGTTACAACTGTGATAGGTTTGGCCAAAAATCCCAAGACTGCAGGAAATCAATAAGTCAACCCTTGAGGAATAATCCATACAATTCAGGAACAAAATCTAATGAAGTTTGGAAGAAAAGGGGAGATGATAAATCTCAAAAGAAAGATTCAGAAAGGAAAGGCCCAACAATCAGAGTGCCTAATGGGAATATTTGGAGAAGAAAATTTGAAATGAAAAACAAGAAAGATGATGAAAATATTGTACCCGATATCGATAGGAAAATGATGGGTGAATTTACTAATAAGTAATATTAAGATAAGAGTTGTGCATATAAAGTGGATCAAGCTCAAGAAAGGAGAATTCCTAAAGAAGAATGTGACAAAAGTGAAGATCTTGATAATATTCTGCAAATAAATTATCCATTAGCCAATAAATTGAAAATGAAAAAAGAAAATTATAAAGAATAATATGAAGAAGCTTGATCCATGTGGATATCGATGGCCACCCACCTATTCCACGGGCTCGAAAAACAGTTTTCCATTTTGGCAGTTTTTCGGGTTCCAAACTTATGGGGCCGTTTTGAGGCCCTAAACAATGTTTCTTGGGGATTTGGGGCCCAAGTGAGTGTCAAGGGAAGTAACCTAGGATAGTCAAAAATCATTCTTCTCAATTATACCTTTCCAACGGTGTATCGAGTGCCCCAAACGGAAATCGTATGAAAACGTTACACCCCCGAGAAGTTGATGTATCAACTACCCCCATTGGAGCCCACAAACCTTTTGGATTTTCATCTTCTGGGGTTAGGGTTTTGGATTTTACTTATGTTAAAAAGGCCTTTGGAGCCTCATTGTAAAAATAATATTATTTCTAATGTGAGTAGCCATCACATCTCTTCTCAAAGATAAGTTGCAACAATTCTAACGAGTCTTTCACTCTGTATTTTTACAGTCTCTGTACATTTATTTCATTAATAGAAATCATGTATTACTGTATTTCTTTGTTTCTGGAAATATTTATGTGTATTTCATTGTAATATCTCTACTTTCATTTCATTCTCAAAAATAATCTGGATCAAAGATTCTATTACACAAAACACTAATGTTGATGAACTCTCAGATACAGATTCATTGGTAGAATTGAGCGATGAAGAACTTGAGGAGTTTACAATTTTAATTTGATTATCTACTGAATTCCCCCTTAAAAAAATTTATAAATAAAATATAATAAGCAGAGGATTTCAAAACATATAAAAACAAAGCATGAACAGGGAAAATTGATTAACGAAAAAGAGCAGCAAGATCTCTCGATATCAAAGAACTGAAATTGAAAGAGGTTATTGAGAAAAATTATGGTTTGAAGAGATAAAATAGGTTGGTTAGAAGAGGATTATAGCTTAAGTATCATGGAAAACTAAAGAATGTCTTAATTATTTGAGGTAGCAGTACAAATAGAAGATGAAAGGACCAATTGAATCTTGTTTCTAAGGGATGGAAGTTGAAGTTGGTTTCTGCAGAGTCAAAGGACAATGAATAAGATATTAAATTGGTTGAAGAATGGAAATTAAATTAATTGGTATCAACCAATTGGTAATGATAAATGGTATTCCTGTGAAATATCAGAATATCAATAAGAATAACGAGTCAGTTCAAGAATATCAATAAGATTCACTCCCTTTTCCTTTATGACAAAAGGGGAAAACCCTATGAAACAGTAAATTCATAGGGGGAGAGAAGCAATAAGATTTTCTCACTCTTTGTCATTGATGTCAAAGGGGGAGAGATAAAAAATAAAACAAGTTCAAAACAAAGGAGGATAGTACATGGACAAGGGGGGTATAACCTCAGGGGGTGAAAAGAAACATCCCTTCTATCTTTGTTGTCAAAGGGTGAGAAAGGAAGTCCAATAAAAAAAGGAATGCCAAAGATTGTTCAAATCCGATGATGAAGAAGAACTAGTCTAAAGTGAGAGTTAGAAGCTCAATGATGATAAGCCTAAAGTTGTTTTACTTAGGTGTTGCATCAATGACAAAGGGGGATATTTTTGGAATTCTAGTTTTCATTGATGTCAACCATGGAAAATATATGCAAGAGAACGCAACAAAATCTCAGGAACAATAGCAATGTCGAGGACACATATAATCATAGTTGTCATTTATATAAACCATGGAAAAGGTATGCTGGAAAATGCATAAAAAGATAAAATCTAGGGTGGACAACACATTAGTCAATGCATAGAATATCCACACACAAAATAAAAATTATGCAGTGTTAATACCTTTGGAAAGGTCGTGGAAAAATTTCAGGAGAGATAGCCTTATGATTGGATAGAGACAGTGCATAGAGGAGCGCACTGACATAAATATCAGGAGAGAAGGCGTGTTTCAGTGAATCAGAAAGAGAGTTATGCAATTGAGGAAGTCCACACAAATAATTGTGGAGTAATCATGAATGTTCGTTTGATTTGCAAAAACCCACAGACTGATCACAAAGATTGATGTTGGATTGTTGGATCAAAATAAGAGCACGATCAGATGGTAAATAACGAAGAAACGATGTTGATTGTTGGATCAAAATTAAATCATGATCAGACATCTCAGATATCTTTCCACGACTCCGCTGAGCAACCAAAAAATGTCTAAGTATCATATTCTATCGATATCACTTAAAAATTTATAAGTATGGTTCATTATAGAGGCAATGGAAGTTGGGAATGCATTTTGATGACACCTGAGAAGACATGTGAGTTTGCAAGTCTAAGAGTTCATGAACCTGAGAAAAATCAGTTAAATGTTTTTCTAAGTATAGGTTCATATTGGAGGATGTGGAAGTTGGGCGTGAAATTTGATGACACCCAAGAAGACATGTGAGTTTGCAAGTTTGAGATTCTGTGAACCCGTCACATAAAATAATTCTAAGTAAAAGTCCATGTTTAAAATGAATGAGAACCATCCACTCAACAATTTATTAAATCATAGCCGTCCGATCTTATAGGAAGATTGAAATGACATAGATCATCATATCTAATCAATGATCTAGAAAGAAACACATGGCACATTCTGAAAGGTGACACATGTCAAGGCTCATTTGGCATATAAGGTATATGAAAGTCAC